>JZKD02S2091007.1:0-28285 GCA_000966675.3 Picea glauca
TCACGGAACTACTTGTCCTCCTTGTTGAGTGCCCAAACATCTTGGATTTGACCTATGGAGCTAGGGGAGAACCTTGTTGTCAGCGGATAAATCCACGTGACCTTGGGCCAAAATCGTGGGCTAAACTCTTTAACCAACAGGAACTTCGTCACATCAGAGCTCTGAGATTCGGGAGTTCTAACTACAACACACAACAATCCTTCCGAACGTCGAATTCGTGAATAGCCGAACAGAGGCGGGAATCAACGGATCATAATACGCACCTTGATCTACTATTCCTGAAAATTTTGGGACTCCAGGCTTTGGGAATTTTCCCTGTCTAAATGTGCAACACCTCCAAATGCGCAAACTCCAAACTAGAAAATTGGATGGCTAAAGTCCGCCTTCAATTGACGGCCTAAGATTACTCTGGGCTCCAGGATTCAGAGCTCTTCACGATACAACACTTCAAATCCTTCGAACGTCGAACTGGCGAAGAGCTAGATCTACGATCCATGTGTCCCTCTCAACGGACGGTCGAGATCTACTCCGACCTTTGGGCCTTCAAGATTTCTCGAGCCAAAACACTATACGCCTTCGTTATCCTGGACTGTTGGATTCTCGAATCACTATCAATCTGCCGACACGTGGCCCTGACACCAACAGTCAAGATCTGCTCTGGGCTTCGGAGCTTCAGGAATTTTGCACACTCTTATAACAACACTTTGGGTTCACCGGATAGTCAGATTTCTAGATAACTCTTTATCTAGCGAAACGTCTTCCTCATCTACTAACGGTCCAAATTAACTTCGGGAAATTTGTCTCCTCCACAACACACACCCTAAAACTGTCGAATTCACGAATTTCGAAGGACTTAAAGTGTTAACACTCGCGCACCTTCTCCATATCTGACGGTTGTGAAAAACTCTGGCTTCTCTCGAATGGATATCGTCTGCTCAATCTCCAAACAAAATGAATCCTTTCTCCAAGGACCTTCACTCACTATTCTTCTTGATATTTGTCACTCTAAGTGATTCGAACCTTGGCGCACACCTTGTGCTACTTCTCCTGAGCTTGAGACTTAGAAAAAATCTCCAGTGCACTCCTTGCGCTCACTCTACTTGAGACTCTCTCAACACTTCACTAAGTGTTGGCCTTGTTCACTTCTTGCACGGGTCTATCCTTCTATATTTTTATACTCAAATGAGTATATGTGCACTCCTTGCACCCACTCTACGAAATTCACTCTATCTCTCCTAATCTATCGAGTTTGTAAACGACTCTGCCTTCGCACTCCTTACGTGGCCATTGTGCACTCCTTGCACTCACTCTACGAAATTCACTCTATCTCTCCTTAACTATCGAGTTTGTAAACGATTCTGCCTTCGCACTCCTTACGTGGCCACTGTGCACTCTTTGCACAAGGATTTCATAAGAGAAACAATTGAGACCTATAGAACATCAAAGGTTCATTCATTCAACCATGAAATACACACACATGAATATAAACACAAAAAATAGATAACATAACATTACCCAAATAACTTAGAGATAAGCAAACTCAGACATGTGAAGTAAATCTCCTCTATTATATACCTTCAGGAAAACATTTACAAGAGTTCCCACAACTCTAAGCTTCTCTCTTTCTCCATAGTAATCACAATGATCTCAACAGCAAATACAATAATCTTCAGTAGCCTCTTTTGGGAATAGATTACATACATTTATACATGGAGGGGCTTCTCAAGCCTTCCTTACAACTACTGTAGTGCTTTCACATCATAATTAAAGCATTCTACCACTAAGCTTATTAAAAATAAATGGGCATTTACAATATAGATATGAGTCGATGCTCCAAATTTGTACAATCCTTTGGGCATTAAATAAATTACAATCTCTTGGATTGTTTACAATGGCTCATGCCTCAAAATCTTATGGGCCTTTAATTACAATTTTTTCAAAAAATTAAAGTGACGCGCTCTCCTTGGAATCCAAAACCAATTTGAATGCACGTGTTGGATGTTGATCTATCCTCCATTTGGCCTCATTGAATGTTGATGGCAATGCTCATGCATCACATACTAATGGTGTGAAAACAAGTACTCATATGTTTGCGGAAGGAGTCTGTAAATCTAGGAAAATAGATAGAAGAAAGAAAACAAAGATTGTACAGCTTGATCTATTTTCATCTTAACTAAGTAAAATGAAGAGGTGTAAATGTTATGCATTGACATGGGTCGATAATCACTCCAATCAAAGAGAAACTAATGAAGGACTGTACTTTTGAATCCCCAAATGCATTTTGGCATAGGGAAAAGTGTTTTGGCAGTCTCCCATACAATCTTATGGTTCACCTTGCCCCACAGAGGGCTTCTGAAGCCCTCATGAGTCCTTCTGAAATAAAGGTCTACCAAGAAGAGATTCAGGATCTCCTAAAAAAAGGATTGATCGAACCTTCTAAAATTTCATGGGCTTGTAGAGGGTTCTATGTCTGCAAGAATTCAAAGAGGAAAATAGGTAAGATGAGACTGGTAGTAAATTGCAAACCTCTTAACAAGGCCCTCAAACCAATTAGGTACCCTCTGCCTAATAAAACATCACTACTACAGAAAATTAGAGGAAAGATTATTTTCAGTAAGTTTGATCTCAAGTTTGAGTTTTATCAAATTGGGATAGTCCCTAAAGATAGGCTCAAAACAGCCTTCGTTGTTCCACATGGTCACTACCAGTGGAAGGTGATGTCATTCGACCTCAAGAATCCACCAAGCGAGTTTCAAAAGAGGATAGAGGATGTCTTCCGAGAATATCCATGGTTTATTATTTATATTGATGACATCTTGGTTTGCTCAAAAAATATCTAGGAGCACTTAAAGCACCTCCAAAAATTTTGTGAGCTCGTATTCCAGCATGGTCTAGTTATGTTTGTTTCTAAGATGGAAATTGAAAAAACTGAAATTGAAATTTTGGGTCTTAAGATTACTAAAGGCCAAGTTTTGTTGCAGGAACATATATTGAAGAGATTTGATAACTTCCCAAATGTAATAACTGATAAAACCCAACTGCAAAGGTTTCTGGGTTGCCTCAATTATTTTTGGCCTTTTTATAGAGGACAAGCAAAGGATATTTTCATATTGCAACATCGCCTGAAGAAAGCACCACCACCCCTTTTTATAGAGGACAAGTGGAGGATATTTTCATATTGTAACACTGCCCGAAGAAAGCACCACCACCTCAGACTTTAGCAATGATAGAGGTTGTAAAAAGAATCAAGAAGAAGCTCCAAGAATTGTCTCCATTATCTCTGCCAACGGAGCAAGGATCATATATAATAGAGACTAGTGCATCTCGGCACACACAGGGAGGAATCTTGATAGAAAAGATCGAAGGCAGAGAGGAATTTTGTGGGTATGCCTCTGGTTCTTTCAATGGAGCATAGTTAAACTACCCATCCAATCACAAAGAGCTCATGGTTGTGAAGAAGGTAATTCAACACTTTAAGATTTACTTTAAACCTTCTCGGTTTATCATAAGAAAATATTTGAAGGTATTTTCATGCATGCTTAAAAAAGAAATATATTAACAGATAGTCATGCAAGGATTCAAAAGTGGGTTGTTTGGCTTGATAACATTGATTTCGAGGTTGAATTGAAGCCAATCCATCTCAACTATATGGTTGACATGTTAACAAGGGGATAAGGGCATGTAGCATTTGCTATGTTTGGTGTGGTTCCATCATCAACATCATTTTCCAAAGGAAAACGAAGTATGACCATTGAGCAAGAAGTTGCAGAAACAGAAAGAAGAGTTCGACAAAAAAATCAGCACAAAAAAGAAATCAATATGACAGTCCTATCTATTGTCAATTCTTCTGAAGGGAAAGAATTGCTTCAGAGTATTACCAAAGAAAATGTTGATCAGTGTCTTTCAAAGACCCTTATAGAAGAAATCAAAGAATCTCCATTAAAGTTCGAAGTCTTGGATAAATGGGAAAAGAAAGCATTATTTGGTCTTACTCGGACAAAGGAAAAGCTCAGTCAAAATAGGTTTGAGGTAACCATAGATTTCGATGAAGATAACTTGTGTTATTGTGATATCGGTGTAGGTATTTTAATTGGAAAAGCTTATTCACTAATATTGCAATTAACTAAAGAAAAGGGAAGAAATTGTTCTCTATGATGATCCCTGCAATGTAACAATGCATCCATGGATAGGATGGACAAAAGTCCTTTTATATAGATTATGTCCTCATAATGATTGGTCTCAGTGAATATCAGAATTTATTCTTCATCTCCATTCAGATCTAATAATTGCAGCTCGAGAAAAATTGTGGTTCAAGTTCAAACTCAAAATTGCTAGCACCAAGATTGAAAAGATAAAACTTGTTGAGTACATATCAGTTGTCAAGTCAATCAAGGACCAACAAGGCAAGATGCTCAGAGTCATTAATGAAGAAATCGAGCTAAATCTTAAAGTAAGATACAAATTCAGTGGATATTTCATGTGTCTTCCACATCCCTCCTTGCAAGGATACGATGTAGCTAGATGCTTCACGAGTTTCATGTACCCACTCCCAGACTTCATTGAAAATTGGAATAAGTTGTCTGATAGTGAAGATTCACGGACATAAGAGGAGTTGCATAATCTTATCAATTAGATGGAAGACTGAGCTACGAAAGCGTGTGGACCCAGAACTCTTATATTATATCGACCACCTAACGAAAATAATCCTTCTCTTTAAATCGTCATAGATTTCTCTTTGTGCATAAAAGTTAAATATGTTGTCGGGCATATGTAGCTTTTGATTCGCCTCGTGGGCAGTGATATGCTTCACCTTGTAGTGTATGTTCCATAAGTGGCCATATGCTCTATAGTGGACTAGATTGTCAGATTCAGTCCATATTTATTTGGGTCTCCACATGTCCTCCAGACCATTAAGGGACGAAATAACATGAGGTTGTCTCTTCATGCCCCAAATATTTGATAGGTTGGTGTTGGTCATGGAAAAGCGGATATTGGTTGTCATATCTATAAATAAAGGCGTCAAGGTTCATTTGCACCATCGATTCTTTCAAGTTTTAGAGTTTTTCTCTACGTATGCTCTCCAATCGCACCTACTGATGAACATCTAGATTAAAAACGGGGTCCAATTTTAAGAGTGTGAGGTCTGAGGACAAGAAGTATGCTCTCTTGTTGCACCATCTAGTGACTTTCAGTGTCATAACCTTTGACTCTATGTATGTAATATATATAATTGAAATTCTATAAGCTCTGGTTTGAAGTCTATAAACACTTGGCACACGAAGGTGTGGTCTCCATCTCATGGATCTGTCGCTCTGATTTATATAACTTTTTTGATGCAGGGATTTTCGAGGGTCATAACTTTTGACTCGGTTATCCGTTTGAGCTAAAATTTGACAGGGAGTTGCATATTGAAGAGTTCACTGTCGTTTCAATATGATCCTTCATATTGGACATCATTTCAACAGTTTGTCGAGGCCAAATTCCTTCATATAAGGCCTCAAATTGGGGTTTTAGTGTTTTTTGGGGATTTTTTAAATTAGTAATTATCAATTCTCTCTTAGTTTATGCATATAACTAGAAAAGAGAGTTGTCAAATAATGTCGCTCTAGTTAGCTCTTAGTTATTGGTTAGTTTTAGAGTCATGCAAGAATTTTCTAAAATTGGTTGTTTTTCTAAAATTAGTCGTTTTTTTTAAATTAGTGGTTTTAGAAAATCTCATATATTAGTTATAAGGGGTTAAACCTCCATTGTAATAGTTAGGATGGAGATGGAATAAAAGAGAGTTATTTTCCATTCACATGTGTTTGCATGGTTTTTATATCTCGTGAATGAATCAAAGTTTATTGGCTACATCCTCTGGTATTAGAGAAGGAAGATGGTTGGGAGAGGAAGAGGAAGAGCAAGTCTTGCTCAGATGTCTAGAGATATGCAAAACCTCCAAAGTCAAGTAGAAGATCTTACAAACGCTTTGGCTAGTTAGAGAATAATACAAAGAGAAGTGTATGATGAGGAGATAGATCAAGGAGATGAAGATCAACGTATAAAACATGAAGAACAATTAGAGCACATGAATTTTGAAGAAAGGATGCTCAGGGCTCTAGAAGGGAGAAATGATGGGATCAAAATGAAAGTTTCAGAATATGCAGGGAGTCTTAAACCAGAGGAGTTAATAGATTGGTTGAACACCATGGAAAAAAAAATGAACAGAAGTCTGTGACAGAGGAAAAGAACATGAAATTTGCATGCACCAAGTTGAAGGGTCACACCATGATCTAGTGGGATCATGTGCAGAAAGACAGAGCAAAAAAAAAGAAAAGACAAAATTAGGACCTGGAACAAGATGGAAAAAAAATTGTGAGAAATTCTTTTGCCTTTGGACTATGCCCGGACCCTTTTTCGTAGATTTCAGAACTTGAAGCAAAACATGTCCACCGTGGAGGAACTCACAAACGAGTTTTATCAGTTGTCCATTTGTGTGGATCACCAGGAAACTGATGAGCAAATGGATGCAAGGTATGTGAATTGTTTAAAATTTTATATTCGAGATGAATTGAGCATGCATAGGGTTTGCAGCATGGAAGAGGCATACCAATTAGCCTTAAAAGGCCGAGGAAAAACAAAACCGACAATTTTCTCAAAAGAATAGAGGAGCAAGGAGGGGTACATCGTCTGTCTCACGGGTAGTTTTAACTATGGCAGAGGCGAATCATCGCAAGGCGCTAAGAAAGTAGAAGATATTCAACAAGGTAACATGAATCAACTATGTGGAAGAGGATTTCAGAGGGGTAGAGGTTACGGTGGTGGCAGAGGAGGACCTTATGTGTGTTTTAGGTGTGGTGTATAGGGTCATCGAGCATTTGAATGCCCAAATTATAACATGAAAGAGTCGAAGCAAGGATAGTGGTCTAGTTTAAACTCGGTCCAAGCTGAGAATGAAGAAAAAGGAGATGAATCTGAAGTCTCATCTGATATGGGGGACAATCTCATGATACGAAGGTCAATGGTGATTCCCGAAAAAGAGAAAAGGCAGAGTAGCGGCAATGAAGATTCTTGGCTTCGCACAAATATTTTTCGAACCAGATGCACTTCCTGGGAAAGGTATGTCAATTTATTGTTGATAGTGGCAGTTGTAAGAATATGGTTTCCAAAGATATGGTAGATAATTTTAAATTATGATGTGAAACACATCCCCATCCTTATCAAATTGCATGGTTCAAAAAAGGAAATGAAGTCACCATTAATAAAAGATGTTTGATCAAATTTTCCATCGGTAAGACATATAAAGATGAAGTATGGTGTGATGTCATTCTGATGAATGCATATCATCTATTATTGGGGAGGCCTTGGCAATATGACAAAAAAGTCATGCATGATGGAGAAAAGAATACCTACACCTTTTGGAAGGATGGATCGAAAGTCATCTTATTGTCCCTTAAGGATGAGGGAAAAGTTGAGAATATGTTGTCTTTTAAGGAAATGAAGGCAATGGGATTTTGTTATGCATTAATAGTGCAAAAAGGAGTTGGGGAAGACATACCAATCCCTAATGAAGTGGCCAAGATACTAGAAGAATATGTTGATGTTATCCATAATGAACTCCCTGATGGTCTTTCACCAAAGAGGGAAATTCAACATCACATTGATCTAATCCCAAGATCATATTTACCTAATCATTCATCTTATATGATGAGTCCTACACAACATGCAGAGCTCAACCGGCAAGTGACAGAACTTATAAATAAATATTTGGTAAGAAAAAGCACGAGTCCCTGTGTTGTATCGGCATTGTTGGCTCCCAAAAAGGGTAATATGTGGAGGATGTGCACAAATAACAGAGCAATCAATAAAATTACCATCAAATATCGGTTTCCTATACCGCGCTTAGACGACATGATGGATATGCTAGCCAGAGCTAAATATTTTAGTAAAATTGATTTGCAAAGTGGATACCACTAGATCTGGATTCATGAAGGGGATGAATGGAAAATTGCCTTCAAGACCAGGGATGGACTATATGAATGGATGGTGATGTCATTCGGGTTGTCCAATGCACCAAGTACTTTCATGCGGTTGATGAATACTGTGCTTCGACCTTATAATGGTAAGTTGTTTATTTTGATGACATCATGATTTTCAATAACAACAAAGAAGATCACTTGTTGCATTTAAAAATTATATTGAATGCATTGAGAAAACATTGGCGTTAAGAAAACTTGAAGAAATGTAGGTTCCTACAAGAAAGTTTGGTATTTATGGGTTTTTTCATCTCAGCAGAAGGAGTCGGGATGAATTCAGAGAAGGTCAGAGCAATTTTGGAGTGGCCTAGTCCTAGGAGCATAACAGAGGTAAGAAGTTTTCATGGGTTGGCCACCTTTTACCAAAAATTTATTCGAAATTTTAGCAGTATTGTAGCACCCATAACAGATTGCACCAAAGGCAAGACATTCATGTGGACCAATGAAGCTGAGGAAAGTTTACGTTTCTAAAGAAGAAAGTAATCGAGGCACCTATATTAGCCTTACCATATTTTGATAAGTGTTTGAGATAGACTGTGATGCTTCACATGTAGGCATTGGAGTTGTACTTAGCCAAGTAGGTAGGCCAATTGCATTTTTTTAGTGAAAAGTTGAATGAGGTAAGAAAGAACTACTCCACATATGATGTAGAATTTTATGCAATTGTGCAAGCATTGCAACATTAGAGGCATTGTTTAGTGCCAGAGGGGTTTGTGTTATTTACCAATCACATTGCATTAAAATATGTAAACACAAAAAAAATTGAACAATAGACATGCAAAATGGGTCTCTTTCTTACAAGACTACACATTTGTTCTGAAGCACAAATGAGGACGGCGGAATCAAGTTGCAGATGCCTTGAGTCGGTGCATTGTTATTTTGACAACCATGGAAAATCAAGTACTTGAGTTTCCTGCATTGAAGGATCTCTATGCGTCTGATAACAATTTTTGGGAGATTGTGGAACAGTTGCAGAATACAGTGATTGGAAACATGGATCTTACTCGGTGTGAATATTTTATGCAAGATGGCTACCTCTTCAAAGGAAAACAACTATGCATTCCAGTTGTTTCTATGAGAGAAAATATTATCAGAAAACTTCACAGTAGTGGTTTGGCAGGACATTTTGGAAAGGATAAGATGCTAGCCTTAATCGAAGATAAGTATTACTGGTCGAAGATAATAAAAAAAAAGGATATAACCAGGTAACGATGTAGGTTTTGTCAAATGGCTAAAGGACATTCATGGAACATAGGGTTGTATATTCCATTACCATTGCCCACAGACCCAAGGCAGATCTGAGCATGGATTTTGTGTTAGGGCTCCCAAACACACAACAAGGTAATTATTCTATTTTTGTGGTTGTCGATGGGTTCTCTAAAATGGCTCATTTCATTGCTTGCAAAAAAACCACTAATGCATCGAGCATGGTAGAATTGTTTTTTCAGAATTTGTTAGATTGCATGGGATTCCAAAAACTATTACCTCTGACAGAGATACTGGATTCTTGGGTCATTTTTGGAGGACTTTATGGAAGAAAATGGGGATTAGATACAGTTCAGCAGTGCCTATCACCCCCAAATAGAGGGGCAAACCAAAGTAGTAAATTAGAATTTGGGACTTACGGAGCATTATTGGAGAGAAGCCTAAACAGTGGAATTTGGCTTTACCTCAAGCAGAATTTGCCTACAATAGTTCAGTGAATAGATCTATAGGTAAATCTCCATTTCAGGTTGTTTACAGTAGAAATCCTATGGGTGTCCTAAATTTGGTGCAGCTACTGTTTGGTGATAGTATCAGTCATGATGGGGAGGCATTTGCAGAACACATTCAACAGTTGTAGCAACAAGTGAGACAAAAGCTGCAAGACAGTAATGAACAGAACAAAATTATAAAAAATGTTAACCAATGATATCAAGGATTCAATGAAAGTGATCTGGTAATGGTTTATTTATGGAAAGAATGGTTTCTTAGAGGAACCTACCACAAATTAAAGTATAAGAAAATTGGTCCTTGCAAGATTTTAAAGAAAATTAGTGACAATGCTTATAAGGTTGATTTACCAATTGATCTCGATATTTGCCCTATGTTTAATGTTTCTGATTTATATATCTTCCATGAGGACGATCTAGGTGATAATGATAAGGCGGAGGTGGATTGGCAATATGCAATTTTGAGCAAGAAAAAGGAAAAGATTATGCATTTTTTAGATAAGAAGACTCTTAATGCTCCGCAAGGCCAATACAACCTATATTTGGTCCAATGGAAAGGCGTAGCACCAACAGAGAGTACATGGATTACATAGGGTGACTTGTTGAACCTATATCCCGTTAAGTGGCAGCGTTTTGAAGAAAGTAACTCGCAAAAGCTTCGTTCTTTTCCACTAAAGGAGAATGATAAAGATATTTCTGAGTGTCATAACTTTTGATGGCTGAAATTTTATAGGGAGTTGTGTCTTGAAGAGTTCAATGTCGTGTAAATCTGATTCTTCAAATCAAACATCATTTTGACATTTTCTGGGGCCAAATTCTTTCATATAAGGCCTCAAATTGGGGTTTTATTGTTTTTTCGAGATTCTTTAAATTAGTAGTTATCAATTATCTTTAGTGGTGTTTTTTAGATTTTTTAAATTAGCAGTTATCTCTTAGTTTATGCACCTAATCAGAAAAGCTAGTTGACAAATAGTGTCACTCTAGTTAGCTCTTTGTTATTGGTTAGTTTTAGAGTCGTGTGAGAATTTTATAAAATTAGTTGTTTTAAAAAATCTCAGATAGTAGTTAGAAGGGGTTGAACCTCCATTGTAATAATTAGTTAGGATAAATAAGGTATAAAAAAAAGTTATTTTGTGTGTGCGTGATTTCTAGATCTGGTGAATGAATCAAAATTTATTGACTACATCATTTTTGTTAATATAATTAAAAGAATAATTTTAATTTATTGGACATTATGTCTTTTATTATATTATTAAAGGTAAATTATTTAATATAATTAAAAGAATAATTTTAATTTATTAGACATTATGTATTTTATTATATTATTGAAGGTAAATTATTGAAGATTTTATTATATTATTAAAAGTAAATTATTATTAAAAGTAAATTATTGAAGATTTTATTATATTATTAAAGGTAAATTATTGAAGATTTCTAATTGAAAATGAAATTAAAGTGTTGTTTGATAAATACCTTGTTTTACATTACAATCTTTGTTTCTATTTGCCAAATCCTAATGGCTAATTTGAAATATTAACATAGATATATGTAAATATAAAGTTCAGTTCTTTTAGTTAATACCCGTTAGAGATTACAGTCCTCATTTATGTTTACCAATAGATTTTTTCTTCATTGTTCCATTATTTGGAATATTAAAATAAAAATAAAAATAAAGGTAAAGTTACCAACTGTTAGTTCACCCGAATTTACGTATAACTTATTTCTTTCACGATGACTTTATTTAGCCCACTATTGTGAAGTAATAGCTTAAAAAAAATATACAATTTTGTTGGCACTAGATTAACCAACGTGGCATCTAAGCTTTTGAGTGAGATTAAGTAGCTATTGCACTCGCTGTTACAATATTAACCAATGTGGCATCTAAGCTTTTGATCGAAGTTTTAGTAGCTCTTGCACTCGTTGTTATTCTGGCACGAGAGGTTTAGTAGCTCTTACAATCATCGTTAATCTGACATGAGTAACAAATTTAAACTTGGGAAGAACTCCAATATGTGTTATGATCTTGATGGAGATATATAACTCGAACTACCCGGGAAGAAGTCCAATATGTGTAGAAATCTTAATCAAGACATATAAAGAGTTACATGACTCGAAAACTCGCACTGGAAGTATGTCCAATATATAAGGTTTAATATCTCTTGCACTCGCTGTTACTCTGGCATGATTCAAACTTAAACCTGGGAAGAACAACAATATCTGTTGTGATGTTAATGAAAGATATATGACAAACTTAAACCGGGAAGAGGTTTAATAGCTCTTGCACCCACTGTTACTCTGGCATGACTCAAACTTAAACCTGGGAAGAACTCCAATATGTGTTATGATCTTAATGAAGATATAAGACTCAAATTAAACCGCGAAGAAGTCCAATATGTGTTTAGATCTCAAGGAAGATATGTAAAGGGTTACATGACTCCAACTTATACCTGGACTTGATGCCCAATGTGTTATGTGAGCATTTATATAGAGCATTACTTTAGAAATAAAAATAGTAAGTCTGTCATGTTATAGTCTAGCAACAATTTGGAAGTGGATGTTGTGACAATGATCCGGATTCAAATCCTGACAGGCATAGGCATACCTTTTCCTTGCATGAAGTTGCAGATGTCGTTATCGATATTGATGTAGCCTATGAACAATTATTGAGAATATTGAATGTACTATTCTTCACTCAAATGTGAGGCGGGATGCAATGTTACCAGGTCTACCATTAAAAAGGTGGATTCTCTTTGAAAAAAAATTATATAGTATTTCCACAAGTTATCAAGTACCGAAAACAACATTATAAACATGAAATGTACCAAATGTAAATATTGAATACAGCCTTAATATATTATGATGAATTGCACAATAACTCTGTTATGAGAACTCCTAAATGACCGAAACACATCCATATACAATGATTATTATCACAATGTCTCAAATGTGAGCACTAAACACAGCCACAGCTATGATGAATTGCACAATAACTCTGTTATGAGAACTCCTAAATAACCCAAACGCATCCATATACACGGATTATTATCACAATGTCTCAAATGTGAACACTAAACACAGCCACAGCTATGATTAATTGCACAGTAACTCTGTTATGAGAACTCCTAAATAACCCAAACACATCTATCACAATGTCTCTAGTAATAACTCTATTGGCATTTATATATACCTGCGCTCATTCATCATTGGCCTTTATAAATACTTACCACTAACAGGCCAATCTACTATTTACATGTAGAATCCACCCCTTGTAAACTCCACTAAGGTACTAACAATATGGCATCTTTTGAACGTTTCATTCATATTTTCCTTTTTGCTAAGTTCTTTCAGTTGCATCGTGGGATTGCAATTTGTTTCTGCTTCTGCATCATAACATAATGTTGTTATCGCTGCTTGTTATCGCTTGTGTTCCTCTCTTGATATCTTTCCTATTTCAATAGGATATAACAATAGAATTGGAGAGGTTGAAAGCAGAAATTTTGCATTTTTGTCCTTCCCATGTGAAGCTGATAAGCAGATGTCCGGAGGATCCAACCATCCACCCATCCCAATGGAAGCACATAAATAGGAATTTGATAAGTGCAGGCATAACTAAGTGTGATATTTTGTGGCATTTTTACAGACGGAACAATAGCACCATCAGCTATAACGAGTC
This sequence comes from Picea glauca, assembly GCA_000966675.3. Lineage (NCBI taxonomy): Eukaryota > Viridiplantae > Streptophyta > Pinopsida > Pinales > Pinaceae > Picea > Picea glauca. Next base: position 13,401 of record JZKD02S2091007.1, read on the forward strand.
AAAAATCTGATTTACAGCAGACAAGTTGATTTAAACTATGTGCAACAAAAACCTCAATAAAATGATAGGTACCTAACTGAGTTTACGACTATTGCAATGGCTTTATTATATATTCTTAGACCTTGAGGGTCTTACGTTTAGCAATGTATAGCGCAGCTGATAAGGAGAGTTTTGGGGTATCTTAGTCACAGTTTTTGTCTGAGTTGTGTTCTCTGATAGAACATCTTTATACCTATAAATTCATAATTGAATTATATGCCATGAGAAAGAATGAATATTGAAATCAGGATATATGCGGCTGAAATTCAGCCTACTTTTTCTGCAATTAGAAATTCATGGAATAGGATGAGCTTTGCACAACCAGTATAAGATAGATAACATTGTCTAGCTCCATCTAGGCCTTGCGAAAATATAAGGCATGAAATATTTTTCAATCAGGAAATTAGGAGCAGAAATTAGTAAAGCTCCTTTTTCTGCAAATAATCATAAACTAAAATATGTCCCTGAACAAAAGCTCTGTATTTGGAAATACATGAGATCCCAAGCAAAAACTAACTTGCTATTAGAAGATAGACATGAATGTCTACCTCCATCTAGGCTTTGTGAAAAATGAAAAGCCATAATTTTTTGCTGTTGGGAACTAGCAAGATTACAAAAACAGCCATTACAATAAGATTTTGTGAAACTTGAACAAGCATTCCCGTTTAGCTACATGGTAGCTCTCTTTCCCAAGATTATTTTTTGTCGAAAAAACTCGACTCTCTTACATTTCATCACAAAAACAAATTAGGAATCTTCTAGAATTGAATTGAAATTTTTTCTTGTGGGAAACTTTTCAATTTTCTGGAGTTGTTCGCTGTGCACTGCCCATCAGGGAAAGGAACTTGACAAGATCGGTTAAACTAACTCCTAACTGCTCACTTGATGATCCTAATCTTGATTGCATATCTGTTTGCTTCCTATTACCATACTCGGCAGCTGCAACCCTGGATGTTTTTCCAATAGAGAGTACCTTCTCCAAATCGGACTGCTTTAAGGGTCTTGGTGTCTGACAAACAAAACAGAAAATATGATATAATTTCATCATAGCCACTAGTTAACTAAATCATTACAGATATGGCATTATTAATATCCATCTCATTCACTGACCTCAGAGGTTAGCTGGCCACTCTTTTCCTGCTCCAGCAATTCTCTAATTGGAAAATAAGCTGCCTGCTTGCATAGATCTGTTAAGTCGGAGCCACTATACCCTTCACATAAGCTTGCAATGTAATCATAGTCAATATCATCCTCCACATTTTCACCCTTCAAAATTACTTCTAAAATTTTGGCTCTCTGTATACAGCTAGGCATCCCAACTTCAAATACCCTAGGAAGGCGACGTAGTATTGCTTCATCTAACTCTTCGGGCCTGTTGGTTGCCGCAAGAACTGTAACCCGAGCAGTTTCTGCACAAATCCAACCATCCAACAGAATTGGCCACGACATCAAAACATGCATAGAGGGATTGTTTCTATAATAATGTGACCTACACTAGATGCTTCAGCACAAGTCATTCATTGGAACAACAATCCTACTAAACAGATTTTAAAATCAAGGACCAGGTACACCACATCTATTAACTTCAAAATTAGAAAGAACAGATACATTCAAAATGCAAATCGCTATTGAAAACACGCAAGAAAAGAGATCATGCACACTTCACAACTGTGTCAGAGCCCATTTGTATAATTAAACACTATATCTCTGAGCAAACAAAAACATATAAACAGTTATACATTTTTTTAAATAATGGAAAATTCAAAAATTTACAAAAAATAGTGAGAGAACTGAAACTAGATGTTGCAGTAGGCTATGTAGCAACAGTTATAAATATTTTTAAAAATAATGGAAAATTTAAAAACAAAAAAGTGAACTGCAACTAGATATAGTGGTAGCCTATGTAGCAGGATTCAGCTATTTTTTTCATTGAAATTCAAAATTTGGTGAACTTCAACACGAATAAAAAAACACAAACTGATTCATTAAATTTGATAGCCGAACTTCAATGAACCGAATCAAATCAAAATTTATAGCCAGATTTCAATTAACCAAATCAAATCAAATTTGATAGCTGAATTTCAATTAACCAAATCAAATCGAATTTCAAATTCATTCTTTTTTCAAGTTCAAAATGAAAAAAATTGAACAAAAAAAAAACTCAACTCTAAATCTCTAACACTAAAGTCATCCAATTCCATCATGTATCATATATGTTTAATGAGGGCATGACTTTTTATCGTGTCTCATTTATGTTTAATAAGGGCAAGGGAAAATTCAAAATCTTGCAATATATATGGACAAACATGATGAAGAATTTATCAGTTATTTTACAATGACAAATTTATCCAAATTTCAGTCATTAAATTCGAACACGAACTCAAACCATGCGACAGACAAATTTATCCAAATTTCAGTCATTAAATTCGAACGCGAACTCAAACCATGTGACATAGGCAGTAGATATCATGAGATCATACAACACAAATTCCCAATGGGCAAATCATCAGGCTCTGTAAACCATCAGTGCATTCATGCAATATCAAGTTTACTACTAGAAAGTTGAGATCTATTGGCAATCCTAAAAAGAAGCCCAATATGAGATGAGAAAATGATGAAGGTGACCAATTTATTCAAACAGAGCGTGCCATTAGTAAAAGACATGCAATCAAGTGAGACATGAGAAAAAAAGACAACCAGCTTCAACAAACTACCCTCTGGGGCAAATTATAAAGAGAAAGAACTACTGATGCATAAATGAATAATATGTAATATTTCCATTGAAACTGGTCCAAAGATACCCTTGGCTGATGCAATGGAAATAATTAACCTCTGGATTATTGCAAAAGGAGGGCCATTTTGGTACTAAATCCTGAAAGTTGCAAACTGCCAGAAAATTGCATAAAAAATCAACACTTACGATCTGTTGTAAAGCCATCCCACAAAGCCATGAACTCTGTCTTCATGTTTGTGAAAGCTTCTTGCTCAGAAGAACGGCGCTGGCCCAGAAAACTATCCACCTCATCAAGAAATATGATAGCAGGTTGAAGCTTCTGTGCAAGTGTGAACACAGCAGTCACTGCAAGAATAAACAATAGAAAAGGCCGGTTACATCTCTGTATGATCAAATCAGCAACGACAACTAAAATTATAGATGCTACAGTCACAGTTTTATTGTAAATAAAGCCTAGCTCACATTATTTCAGCTAAGATATAGAGTATCCAAAAATGACTAAATAATAGAAAAATGTCAGTTACCTCTATGTGTGATCAAATCGGCACCAATTACAAAAATACTAGATGCTTTTATAAATGCAATCTCATTTACATTCTCTATTACAGTAAGATATACAGTATCCAAAAACAATTGCCTCCTGGTCTTTCTTGATAGGTCTTCTCTAGCCCTTAAATTAGATTTGGTCTATGCATAATAGCTATGTGGTAGTACTTTCAGAAGACAAATATCTAGTTACTTTGCAAAAATTCCACAAGTAGGCAGTAGGCCATTACTTCAATAAATATTTCAACCCATAGTGACAAACCTTCTGTTAATAAAGCTTACCTCCCTTGCATCCAAGGTGTCATGGATAGGATTGCGAAGGTTCTAGCGAGGAAGAAAATATTAACCTCTTTCCAGCCCCTTGAAACCATAAGGCAAAATATGAGGTCAATAAAGGATAATATTGACCATAGTCAGCACAAGGACGTTTATAAAGTTGCTTGCCCCTGCAGCAAAAACTATATTGAGGAAACTGGGTGATCGTTCCGAGTGAGGATCAAAGAACACGGTGCAGACATCTGCAATCAATGTACTCGTACCTCAGCCCTAGCTAAGCATTTAGTTAAGACGAAACACGATGTGTGCTTAGAGGATGCAGAAATCCTTGCAAAAAAAATCATTACTATAAATGCTGATTTAGAGAGGCTATACAAATTATTGAGCGCCCAGATAACCTAAATAGGGATGGCAGTTTCACGGTAAGCAAGAACTGGGTTCAATTAATCAAACAACAAAGGGACCACCCTAGAATTAGTCAACCTACCTATTAGTTTAGTCTAGTCGACCGGTTTATAATTAGTTAGGCCAACTCTCCTTCTATAAGAATGATAGTCACATGATACATCCTCTTAAGCTCAAGTCACATCATTTGAGCGACAGGAGGTCTCATCTACTCAACAGTATTAATAAGATAGGTGTGGCAGCTCCACTACTCAACTCATTTATCCTGAGTATGATGAATCCTGACTTGGATTCGAAATGTTGACAATCTAAAATGTCCAACACTGCAGATTATCCCGATAACGACCTGCTTAATGCGACTCACTGCAGGTATCTCAGAAATAAAATTTAATTTATTGTTTTGGTTTTTTCATGTTTTTCTTATTTTCTTATGTTTGTTGATTTTAGTATTTGTTTTTTTCCCTTACCTCTTTATTTTAATATGATACATTTTCTCTCTTTTTGCAATCGTTTTCTTTTCTCTCTTTTTTTATGTTTTCCTTTCATTTTCTTAGGAATGAAGTCAACACCCTTCGCTCTTCTTTGTATAATGTTGACACTGTATTTATAACTCATCCACAGCAAAGTTAGCTTTCATTTGAATATCCGCATCTAATTCTCTCTCTTGTACTAAAGATGGCTAGTGTATTGCAGGTCCAAAATGTTAAGTCCCAAAATCCCAACATAATAAATCCTAAAGCATGCACTAATAGAGAAAACAGAAAATAGAGCACTTTTATTTCTTGTAAAAGTTCATCGTGTTGTCTTGGGACAACCCTTGACAACATTTCAGCTTTTCCTTATAAAATCTACAAAAACTTGAATTGTGCATTAGGATCAAAGGACGACATTTCAATTCTTAGTTCAATTCGTCCTAATATTTGGAAGAAATCTATTTCAAGCAACTTTTGAGCATTTTGAGAGAAGTTTGCTAAGAACTGCAAAGTTAGCAACTAGAAAAATGCAGATAAAGCAATTTGACACATGCACTGCCAAATTGCATGGGAAATAAACTTTTACAAGAAAAAAAAGGACCAGTAAATCAAAGACCCTCGTGTCAATATCTGAACTTTTCCTTATAAAAGCTATGAAAACACAAATTGCTCATTCTTTGGTCATTAGGATTAAAGGACTCTAATGCAGTTAATTCCCCAAAAAATATCTCTGCTTTTTCATTTCTATTATTGAATATGGAGGGCTTTCTACAATATACATTTTATGTGTATGGTTTCTTTTTTGTTCTTAACTATATCATTGAATTTTGACTCAGGGTGCTGTTTAGGAGGCTTATAAAGTTTCAACGATAGAAATCCTTTAAACAATGATCTCAAGACGAAGATTAAGGTCGACTATAAGAATTGGAACACATTGAACAAAAAACTACAGAAATAGTAACTGTTGCAAGAAGGGAAAATTCTTTGATTTCTGCCATTATAAACTAGAGATAATTTTATTTGCATTTTGAATAATACTGAAGAATATAAAAGTTGTGATTCCATGTCAACCATCATTGTGTTTCACTGAAACATTTTAGTAAAACAATGCTTGTCTCCTTTCCCATCCTTAAAATATAGCACCCCAATACATATATTTTTCAACATGTGTGAAAACTCAAGTAAAGCCATATATATCAGAATTCGGGGTGTACATATCCTAACAATCTCTACTAAAACAAAAATTATCAAAATTATCAAAACAGGCAAAAGACGCCCCAACACGTATCAATATTATCAGAATGAAAGGGCAAATTAGTAGGAAAATATATTTCCAATGCAAGATAGTGCTTGTCAGACTTCAAAGAAAACTAAGGCAGGTTTGTTAACATACCAAGTTTCTGAGAATCTCCAAACCATTTGCTCATTAGATTAGCTACCCTTACGTTTATGAAAACAGCCCCTGACTCTCTTGCTATTGCCTTTGCAAGTAATGTTTTCCCAGTTCCAGGTGGGCCATACAGTAGAACACCTTTTGGAGGACTGAGGAGCTTGCAATGTCCAAACAAATTAGGCCTCTGTAATGGAAGGATAACCAGCTCGTAAAGTTCCTGTTTAACCTTTTCCAACCCTCCAATTGAGTCAAAGGTTACATCAATATCATCTGGATTGATAACATCACAAGCTATCACATCCTGTAAGACAAAGGAATCGCAATCAACAAATCACGGCTGTCAACAATCAAACTGGCATAAAAAGGAGGATGCCGTGAATAGAAAAATACCATAGATGTAATAATACCTACATGTAACTAAACAAATATTGACAAATCTACATGGAGATCAAAATGATTCAACCTTCCAAATATCTCTCATCCATACATAGCATGTAAAGTTGGTATGGGAGCAACAGTTTGTATTTACTCATTTACCAACAGGAAGATTTTGTCATGATAGAAATCCTAGCCAAATTCCCATAAAAGCACATTTGTTGCAGTAATACACAGCGGTGTGATCAAGCACTTGCAAGATAGCAATTAAGGGGCAAAAATTTAGAGTTTGACACAAATTTGAAAATTTAGAGTTTGTTAGAAAATTCATCGATGAAGGAGCAGATATTTTTAAGTTCACGGGGGAATGTTATTCACAAAATCCACAGTAGCAACTCTCGGGGAACAAATTCAAGCGCATAAATCATTTCTATGTTCAGGACTTGGTCCATCGGGTTAAGTTTCTGCAGCAAAGATGGTGATGTAGCAGGCCACCTACCAAGGTTCAATTCCCCGTAGACACAAATAAGCAGTTGGGGACAGGTGCAAGTCCTGCATGATTTTGACTGAAGGGTACCCCCTGCCACGGCAGCTTAGCTGAAGGAAGAGCATGTGATTACTGATTAACCCTTTGAGGGCCCTTGTGCCATGAAAACGGGCCGCTTGTGGTGCCTGACCTATTTGTACCAATTGTAATTATTCCGGAGTCTAGAGGAAGAACTTTCAAATAGAAAAGGTTTAGATCCCGAAATTTGAAACAAAACTTAATGAATTTAGGGTTATAAATCCAAAGGTAGGAATACTGAGCGAACAACATTAAGGACCATGAGCTCGGGGCTAGAAGTAAAGACAAACACAAAAAAATCTCAGGCTAAATTATTGGGACCATAAATAACTCATCAATTCAAAGTTCGAAATCAAAACCAATGTATGAGAAGAAATAAATCAAGAGGTTATGGCATCAATACTCCGTAAATTGTGAAGAGAAACTATAATTCACCGGTCTAGGGTTTGAAGCAAAATCCGAAATTTTTTAAGTCAAAGGTTAAGGCAAAATTCCACATTTTTAAAAGAACAAATAATTCGTAATTCCTGAGTACATCCATGAATTCAGCTTTCAAGGGCTGATGTAATAAACAAAAATTCAGACCAGTAAAATTCGTATATCTTCTTAGGGTTTGATTGGGGAACAAGAATTTTCAAATATTGATGGAAGACCTGGCAAGGGTTTCCGATGAATACCTCGTAAGGATTTGTAAGTACCCGAGGCCGACCAAAACGTTTTGCGATTTCCTTCTTTCGTTCTGCCGCCTTTTTTGTGGCTTCTTTGTTGGGATCGAGATGCTTAAGCCCCACAACGAGAACCAGGCAACTTACGGCAGCGCTAATGGCGTATAATATCAATTCCTGTGCAAATGAAGTCTGCTTGCGCGCCATGTTGGCAAGCAAGCTATGAAGAAATGCAGGGTTTTATAGTGATAAGAGCCGGTGCGTAGATATAAATAGATACCTAATGTGTATATATCGAATGCAGTTTAGGCATATGCTTTTGCTTGGCGAAGAAGGAGAAGAGTAAACCTTCGAAGTATTTTATACAATGGGTTGGTGGTTGAAGAAGCAAAACAATAATTTTTCAAATGTTTTTATACAACTAGCTACTAATATTTTAAATGTTTTTATACAACTAGCTACTAATATCAGATTGGTGGTTGATTAGCAACGGTGTTAGAGTGGGCCTGATTGGACTTTCTAGGGTTAACAATGGCGGTCACAACAGGAGTTAGGGTTAACAATGGCAGTCACAACGGACCTTATAAAGTTAATTTTAACGGACTTTCTAGAGTTAACAATGGCATTCACAACCAAATTTTTAAAGTTGACTTTAATGGACTTTTTAGAGTTAACAATGGCATTCACAACCAAACTTTTAAAGTTTACTTTAATGGACCTTCTAGGGTTAACAATGGCATTCACAATAGAAATTTTAAAGTTGACATTATTGGACTTTGTAGGGTCAATAATGTTAATTACAATCAGTACACAACTACTAGAGGAAAGAAATTATAGATATATTTATAGCTATATTTGAACTTTTCAAGGTCAATAGTAGCGATCACCACTACAAGAGGAAGGAAGTTATAGATATATTTATAGTTGTGTTTGATGCATTTTCATTATATTTGAACTTTTCAAGGTCAATAATAGCGATCACAACTACAAGAGGAAGGGAGTTATAGATATATTTATAGTTGTGTTTGATGCCTTTTTATCATTTGTGTCTACAATGCCAAGAAGGGTGTTAATTCAATGGTGAGGATGATGGCTTACTTTGTTATCACTCAAGTTTTTATCTAAGAGAGGTCCTCCTACTTTTAGTGACATAATTGAGCTTAAGGTATAAATTTTAGGCAACATTGATGGAATAGTTATCCACCTCTCATTACATCTTAGTTCGAAGTAAATTTGACGATTTCTAAGCACTTAACACTTTGTGAGCATCTCAAAAGTAGATCATATTGTAGTTCATGGCATCTTATCCAAAAAAAAATTGACACTTTCCAAGTAATTAACCCTTTGTGGGTAGCTTGGTCCACAAAAGTAGATCATACAATAATTTATAGCATCTAATTTGAAAGTAAAACAGTAGACCATTTGAAGGTAGTTGAATCCACGAAAGCGAACAATGAAATTAATGGGGGGTCCATTTATTTTATCTTATAAGATCATAAAATAAAAGGGGAACTTGTTGTGGTCACAACAATTGGCGACATACCGAGAGAACCAATTATCTCTATCATTGAATATTTAGGGCTTTAACTTCAAATCTAACTATAAAATCAAACCCATAGTATCATAGTAAGCGTTTTCGTGATTATCGGTACCACATTAATGTTGAATTCTCAAGAGATATGATATTTTGTTAGCAAAAGTCATCTAACATATCCTTTTCAATGTGCCAATGAATGAGGTAAAATAAATTAAAAGTGTACTTTTGATTAGCCCCAACAAAACGGTGGGTCTTGATATTTTAGTTAGTAGCATGCATATACATAAGTGTGTTCCTCGTCTCTTTGTTCCCGACATTGCTTTGTTGCGAGTGAGCATACATAGCCCTGATGAAGTTGCCTTGGTATCATATAAGCATAGGCCCGCTGCCAACGAGCGTCCATAGCCCCGACGGGTTTACTTATACTTCCCACACCATTAATGGTGTTTTCAACTTCCCTTTTATTTCATAGTATCTTCAACCTTTTGAGTTTGTAAATAAACATTATATAAATAATTGGGTGTAGGGGAAGCGGGATGATACGAGAGTTACTTTGATTTGTTGAGCATGTGTCATGCATTTAATATCAATCCACGAGTCTTGCTTGAAGCTATCATAGTACCATTGTTACATCATTGTGAGGTGAATGGAGCTCATAGAAAAAGATAGATAGACAGCTTTACATTAAATGGATCATTATGTGTGCATACTACGGGCACCTGTGTTTCGCCACAATTACGAATTGCTCTTTTACAATTTCAGACTATGGGGAATAAGATTTTTTTTAGAATGAGAAGCCCACATATCAATGAATTGTATAAATGTTTTTAGTGTGTTTAACCAAGGTTGGGTAACTCATATACTCAAGGATATCATCTTTGCAACAGAGGATGGGGTGGTAGAAAAGATTAATATTGGCAATGGCCCTTAACAATGCAGGTTGGCATAAGAGCAGTTGGGTGAGAGGATCTTCCTAGTTATTTTGGTGATGTACTGGTACATGACAAAATATGAAATCAACCCACATATACTAGCATACCCCCTAAGCGGGCGAATGGGAATGTCGAAGTAATTTGAGGGAGGTTTCATTAAGAAGGTTTCATATTAATGTTGTTAATTGAGATTATAAAAGCTTTGAGGAACGTTTCATATTAATGTTGTTAATTGAGATTATACAAATATTGTAATTAAAATGAATGTATTTGAAATTGAGTGTTTGGTTCATGCCCTTAGTTGGTTCATTATTTGGATGATGTTTGGCTCATGCCCCCAAAGTGTCTCAACTTGTATAAGGGAAACATAGAAACATGGAATTGTTCACCACTCGGGTTCACCTCTCCGTTCATTGAGCAGAGAAACATGTTTGACATTGTAACATTTTACCTCAACCCTTTCTACCCACCTAAACAATGTACCCACTACCATCCATAAGGGAAGACCTTACATAAAGCCTCTAAAACATCATTTATCTTCTCTCGATGCATGTCTCTAATTACATATTTTAAGTTTATATGTTTCCTCTATTTTTGTATATACTATATATTTATAAAGTTTATATTGTTCTTACATATATAAATATTTATGTATTTCTATTTAAAATATATAATATTTAATACTACTATGTGTCCAACCTCTCTCTCAACAAGTGTTCCAAAACATGAAGTTGTATAGCTAGGGAATGGGGTATTCCATAGCATACTCCCTAAGCGGGAGAATGAGAATGTTGAAGTAATTAGAGGGAGGTTTAATATTATTGTTGTTAATTCGGATTATAAATATATTGTGTTTGAATGCCCCAAGACATCTCAACTTGTATAAAGGAAACATGGAATTTGTTCACCACTTTGTCCATTGAGCAGACAAACAACATTTGATATTGCAAACTTTTACTTCAACCCTTTATGCCCAACTAAACAATGTTCCCACTACCATCCATAAGAAAAGACCTTACATAAAGCTCATAAAGCACCATCTATCTTCCCTATGTGCATGTCTCTAAACACATGTAATTAACTTACTTAATTATTTTTAAAAGACATCCATGTTCTTCATGAAGTTGTTATTTTTCTCAACATTACTTAGTATACTAATTTGTTGTGGATAGGTCATCCACATTATTGGTGAAGCTATGCATTTTAATAGACATTGCTTACTCGAAGTCATTTTAAAACACTATCCATGTTATTGACAAAGTTGTCAATTTTCTTAACATTTAAGTAATAATAATGTATTTATATGTAATAAAACTCACTAAAGCCACTTTAAGAACCAATGAGAGACAAACCCCTATAATTTCAACATTCCCTTCATACCTAACTTGGTCTCCATGTCCAAAAGGTTAATTGATTTATGTATTGTATGCAGTAGATATTAAGTTTACGTTCACAATAAAAGGGGACCCTCCAAGCATGAGACATGTGAATTTTATTATTGAGGCTTGCACCTTGGGGACCCTGAGGCAGTACCATTAGAAGCATCAACATGTCTTAATGAAGAGAGTGAAGAATTGGGCATGTTAGATATTGGAAATCTTCATAATCAAAACCCTTGCATAATTCACAGAGATTTGAATTGCAACAATATATTTGTGAATGATAATACTTGTGTTCTGAAGATCGGGGATCTAGGTTTTACTATTGTTGTGGCAAATGATCATGATGCACACTCTATAATTGGTAAACTGGAATGCAAGACTCCATAATTATATGAAGAGGAGTATAATCAACATGTAGATGTTTATTCGTTTGACATGTTCTTACTGGAGATGGTTACTTTGGATATTCCTTATAGTGAGTGTCATAATGTTTCTTAGATTTATAAGAAGGTGAGCTTTAGTATAAGGCTTGCATTAGTGGAAAATGTTACCAATTAAAAAATGAGGCAATTTATTGAAAAATGTTTGGTGGGAATGTGAGTGAGGCCTTTTTCTCTAGAACTTCTGATGGGCCCTTTCTTTAGAGGAATCCAAGTGAGCATCTAGTACATGTACATGCTACACTCTCTACTCTCTGTCGAAATAAACTTGTATAAGAATATTTTGTGCTTTGCTACAATTTTATGCAGTTTAATGCAAAACAAATCACGTAATGTAGTATGTAATTTCCAAAGTAAAGTTGTGGAATTATGTACTAAATGTTAACTTAAAGTCTCGAGTATAAACTATTTATAAAAATGCATCAATCACACTCTAGGATGCTCAAATTTAAGAATATCACATACATTTCTAGATGATAAAGTAATTTAATATCAATACAAGTGAAATTAGAAGCAAAGTTGCTTATATCTATTTCTTAAAATATTTTAAAGTAGTAGTTGTATGTAGCCCAAAGCTAAAAGCTAAAATAATTATAAAATATTTGAAACTTTAATAATAATAAAAACATGTCCATGGGGGTGTAGACTGATTGGCAAGTGTCGTGTAAATGGAAGGAAATGTGTAAAGGAGGTCTCAAATTCGATTCTCACCCGGATTTCATTGCACTCTAAATTATAATTGAATTTCTTACTTGTTTTGTCCAATTCTAAATTCTTCCAAATCTTGATCAATTTTTAAATTTATTTGACCTTATTCAACTAAAATAAATTATGTAATTTAATTTAATTTTGTCCAACTAAAATCATTTATTTAATTTATTTAACTTCATCAATGTTCATTAATCCCTCTACATGTTCTGGGGTTAAGATGAATCTATGTTGGTTTAATACATTAATATTAAAGTATTAAAACTATTAGTATTATAAAATATATTAATATACTAAAAAATGTTAATATATTTTTGATATATTACAAATTCCATATATTACAATCTCTAACCATCACTACACTAATTTAGTCATATCTTAATTGAATTAGGGCAAATCATGCTAAAAAATCATGGAGAGAAGCGTTCCAATATCACCATAGTGGAATGTGGAAAATATTTTTAAATTAGGATCTAATATGGGTATAGGTGACTTATTCTTAGTGTCACAAAGGTGACATATTCTTATTTTTCATCTTCTTATTTTTTCAACTTTGATTTTCTAAATTGGGGTTACCACCTCCTTGTAGTATCTTAATTTCCTTATATATATATAATATTTCATTTTGAAAAAATATATTTAAAAAATAATTATATACCAAATTAAAGTAATTATTGTGACATATATTAAGTCGATTTTATTTTTATAAAAAATATAATTATAATTGTAACATAGCATAACACGTAACACTATAAACCTCCACATTTTTTCTACAATGGACTATAAAGTCTCTGGGAGCAATGGTTGAAAAACACTTTAAAATACAAAGTTTATTCATATAAAAAAAGGTTAATTCACCATTATAAAAAAACTTTAATGTATTTATTTAGTCTATATTAATTAAAATTAATTCCTAAATATATTTTAAAATTAATTTTTATTTATTTTATTAGAAAAACAGAGAAATATTCTTGAGATTGATAAAACTATTTTTAATAACTTTACTATATTAATTTCATTTAATTTTTAGTTAGGTTTCGAAAATCTTTTTGAATTTATCTTAAAATTATTTTTTAATAATTTTATTCATATTTATTAAAAATATATAACAAAATTTTTCCAAATTGAATTTAAAGTACTTAAAAAAATAATTGAGAAAAAATTACTTAAAAATTAGAATTTTTCATAATATTTTCTAATTCAATAATAAAAGTAAATAATTTCTTTAATAATTTTATTGGAAGGATGGGAGGGGGCATTATTAGAAAAGGTATTTTATAATAAAACACATTTTTTAATAATGCCACCCCCTCCCACCCTCTATAGAGGAATGTGTTTTTCAATGTGTTTTTATAATAAAACACCTTTTCTTTAATAATTTTATTAGAATGTGTTTTTCATAATATAATATTTAAATTAAGCTTTTCAAATTTTAATAAAATCTTTTATATAGTGGAATTTTCATTGGCTCAAAATATATAATTTGCTTCTTATGAATTGGACAAATCTCAAGATTAACTCATTGTTATGGTTAAAACAACCCCAAAACATATTAAAAAAAATAAAGACAAGAAGATCACATCAATAACATTCCAGTCTCTATTTGGAGAAGCAATTTTCTTGTGGGGAATGAAATACATGCTACTATATTTCTTACATAGTGTAAACACACTGGTAGGGATTTAGCATAGTCATGGAGATCAAATATGGAGGTTTAACTTTGAGTTGGGCAATGTCAAGTTTGCATGTCTAATCTAGTCACTCACATCTACTCCATATCATTTTAATGGATAAATGGAAATGCCAAAGTGATCGTATATTAACAACATAAATGAACTTTTAACCATAAATATTGTGGAAAAATATTGTTGACAATATAATGAGGTCTCAGTCTTTTTAAGTTTGATCTTTTATATATCTTATTATTTACATATTTATTCACATTGCTAAAGTAAGAACAAATCCTCACAATAATGAATGAAATGAGGATTAAACAATTTCTAAAACATTATGAGTCTAAAATTTTTTAGTGTTTATGACACAAAAATAATTGAAGATGAAAAATACTTTTTTTAGAATACCCTATATAAAATCTTATAAATCAAATTTAATGTATTAATTGTGGTCATCATAATAGATAATTATTATTAATATTATTAATTATTATTAAAAAATAATTTATTCTCACTAAATTTCAAAAAAAAAAAACTCTATAAGCTACTATATAAAAGTGGAGAAACGCATATTTTTTTTTTTTAAATAAAAAAGGGGGAGATCCTGCTGTCATATATTATCAAAAGCCTGTAACAGAGTTTACATGGTCAACAGTCTGAGACGTCAAAAATGTTGCCGGAGACCGGAAACCAGCATTGGCAAAACATCTATTAACCATTGGCACCTGTTCTGCCCGAAGGA
>JZKD02S2091007.1:28295-49330 GCA_000966675.3 Picea glauca
TGGATATTTTATTGTTATTCTGTCATTTCTAGCATTTCGTTTTTGTTCTGCATATTTTATATATTTGGTATCTTGCATCTTGATTACAACCTTTTACTTGGCCGTAATTGGATCGATTCTATGTGCACAGTTGTTTCTACTCTTTTCTATGTGATATGTTTCCCTCACCAAGGTAAAGTTGTTATGGTAGGTCACCTCGCCTTCTTTAGTTCCAATTCACACACTAGTAACGTTCCATTCATAGTGAAAACACCTCCCAGTTATGATAATGTCAGTGTGGGTCTTTTAAAGGATTCATCGTTAATGGGTACTTTCCCCATTCCACCACCCGATGTTCCTCCTCCTTTTCTCGCTTCTATTAAAATGATTTCGACCAATGTCAGTGAAACCCCTGAGTCTTACGACCCTTGGATAGTACCTATCTTGGATGGATGTCTTCGTTATGGCGACTGAAATGTCTGGTAGAATTGGCCTATCAAGCTATTCAATCATAAACTCCTCCTTGTTCTCTCTTCGATCCGTCTACTAATCTAGTTCACGTGGCATTTTAGACCGATGAAATTATCATGAAAAATATGTCCATGGAAGATACCCCATGGGATTATGGGCATCATATACCTCTCTCTTTTTTCCAAAACATGCAGAGGGGAAATCTTGAAGTGGCTATGCAATTTTCCTTACATTTTGATGGCCTTAAGACTAAGGTAGGAGACCTAGAGTTTGAGGTGTATAAAGCCTCCATTGCAGCAGCCACTGGGATTCCTAATACTGGTGAGAGATGGTTTAAATAAATGAATTTAAATTTTGCCTTCTCCAAGGACTTCCTCAAACCAAATTATGAGACTACCAACTTGTCCAAGGGAGTGCCTAGAAGTCATCTAGTTGAATATTTTGACAAGATGTTGAAGATCATCTAGAGATACTTCACATGTGAGGGAAGGTTTAATATGTTATACCAGTACCATATAAGGATTATGCTTCATTTTACTAGTAATATGAAATGAATATCCCTTTATACTTGTTGAGGAGCATGGGGAAAATGTCTGATAGAGGCCAAGCCAAATCCAAGGCTGTGGACACTAGTGTCTTTCACTCTGGATTGATCAGAATGTTGGTTTTGGAAGAACTGAAGAAGAGGATAATTCCTTGGGAACAATTCATTATTTATGCTCACATGAAGTTGGACATAGCTTCAAATCCTCAGTCAAAGATGCAAATTCCTTTGTCATCCACTAGTACTGCTCCAGTAGGAACAAGCAAGAAAATAAATATCAAAGCCATTTCTCAAGACAAAGAGGTTATTCAGGAAGTTGAATAAATAGGGAAGGAGGCTTATCATTCTCCACAGAGAGACTTTTCACCTCCTCCTGCACCAGAATTGGAAGAGGTCCCTTCATCCACTAAAGCCACAACCAAGAAGGGAAGAAAATTGCATTTCTCATCACCCTCTCCAACAGTTAGCATAAAGATCAAGAAGCCTTTCACTAGATCATCAGCTCTCAAGGAGGTTGTTGAAGCACAAGTCTTACCCAAGGTTTCAATTCTAAAGAAAAAGAAAGATAAGGGAAAAGGCATTGAGAGGCCTATCGATGCGATAGATAGAACCCCTGTGCAGCAGAAATATGAAGGTGAAGCCATGAAGAAGCATGTTGAGGTTATCAACATCAGCACCCCACCTAGCAATCACACCTTCAAAGTATTGATTAGAAAGCTCAGGGAAGCCAGGAAGGAGGTTTCTCATCTAAAAGCAGAAGGCTTGGAAGACAGAAAAAAGATGAAGGAGCTTATGGATAATTACAACAACACCCTTGATATGGAAAAATTTGCAGCTAGAAGAGCCCTGCCTCTCCATAAGAAACTAAATAACCTCTACATGCTAAACAGAGGTTTTCAATCTTAAAATAGAAATCTCAAGGCAGAACTATAGCACTTCAAGGATGAATTGGCCCAGAGGAACTTGAATGTTTTGGTAGAAGTTGCCATTGAAAGAGAGGAACTAGTAGTGAAGAAAAGCACACCTGCAGTCAAGAAGCATGTCACTACAAAAGAAAAACATGATGTTGTGTTAGAAGGAGCTTATACCCCCCCAATCATTTCATAAACCTAGCACTCCTCCTTGTGGAAGGAGGGATAGGTTGATGAAATGATTGGGGGGGTATAAGCTCCATTTTTTAGAATGATCTCTTTTTGCAAGAGTAAGTGATCAAGGATGAATAATTTTTTCCACCTATATAGGAATCTATAGGCTTCTAACCTATCAGCTCAAAGTTCTTGATACAGAAGAGCACAGACATTCTATAGTGCCATGGTGCTGCGGAATCGTCTATATAGCATGTCCTGCCATTTTTCTACCTAAAGTGCTACGAAAAATCCTAGCCGAAGTACACAGGAACGCTACCAAATCTCCTAAGCTGTGTAACAATAGTGCTACCAAATTCACAGGTTTGTGTCACAGTGGCGCTACCAAATTCGTTTTGATGACGGGTGCTACCAATTCCATGGGACCAGTTCAGAGATGGCGCTACTAATTCCGTAGAGATATACAGGCTCGGCACTATGGAATTGCACATAGAGATATACATGCTCGGTGCTACCAATTCTGTAGGCTTGTTTTGGATATGTGCTATGAAATGTGCAGAGTATTTTGCAAGGGCGCTACAAAAACTTGCTACCCAGCAAGCTAATGAATGGCACTACCAACTGGCATGTGGAATCAAGGGGTTCGAGTTTACCACTCTTTTGGGTGGTTGATGATGTGGAGAAGAGCTAATACCATAGATGGCATCACGATGACAATATACAACCTCTGCAGGACACTTGGCATGGAAAGGGATGTGTATCAATGAAGACAGTGTCAGTTAAAGTTTGTTGGATTGGTTACCAACATGTTTCATTTTTTATAGAAGTTTGTTAAATAGTTGTTAGAGTAGGTGTTAGATTGAATAACTAATTTGGAGAATCCTAAGGGAGGACGGCCAGCTCGCACCTCCAACTGTGGCTTTCCATTTTTGTTATAAATAGATATTCCAAATGATTTAGAGGGTTCGAATGGCTGAGTTGGGCTCCCTTATTGTAATATTTCAATTAAGCAGACTGGTTCTCTGGTTATGTACTTGAATTGAGAATTTTTTATTAATATAAGTCAGTTTCTCTTATTCCATCTTATTGCCTCTTATATTGACATTTTCTTGATTGAATGATTCAGATGAGATTGTTATAGTTGTATTATAATGAATGTTTGATTATAGTATTGTTGTGATGTTCTTCAGTGCTCTTTAAGCTTTAAATTCAAGAAGATATTATGTTTGAGTTTTTCCTCTGTAGGCTATTTGAAGACCTGATGTTGATAGTAGACCTTTACACTTCCCTCACCAAAAAATTTCTTATATTAACTTTTACTCCCACTCACTGATTTAAGTTGATCAAGACCTCAATTGCTTGTGCATGCTAGCCCAGATTTCTGAGTTAAAACATTATTATCCCGAGTCTTGTCCATTTGACCTTTTAAACACTCATTTACATTTACACATAATCTGATGGGTACTAGGATTATCCTCTCTTCAATCTAAGGGTGATTCCTAGTGCTAACACATATAATCCTCTAAGTCATTTCTATGTAATAGGGGGTCAAATAAATCAAATCCCCCCTTTCCTACATATCATTCAACTTAACTTTAGAGAGGGTGGAGAATTTGTCTCTTGTGGGGCTTACCATCTCCATTGGATTGGCCATTTGGTGATGGGGACTACATGGGGGTCCCATTCCACACCTTGGGTGACCCCTTGGGGCATTAGAGAGAGGTTTAAACTTAGGATAGGGGGTTTCTTCCCCCATTTTTTAGTTTCCTCTTCTAATGGGAGTTCCCCTCCCTCATGGTGACGCCCTGCCCTCCCCCCCCACCCCCCCCTTGAGTGAGCCTCCCTCTTTTGGTTGTGACACTTGTAATGCATGCAAGGGGGGTCTCTCCTCTCTCCCTCCCTTAAAACAAAGGCCCCTCTCCTCATTTTTGCATCTATTCTCATAGAAACTCCATGTTGTCCAATTTTCTCCTCACTCTCTCTTGCTCTCCCACAATTTCTCTCTTGTAATATTGTTGCCATATTGCAGCCATTGTTTTCAATAATAGAAGTGAAGCTTTGGAGGAACTCTTGGTGTCCTTGTGGTGTTCTATTAGTGTTCTATTGGATTACTCTTGTTGTTCTTGTTTGGTGTTCTTGTGAGGTAATATTCCTTCAATTTGTATATATTTTTCTCACATTGTTTTACTTGAAAAACCCCAAGTAAAGTATTTTTTGGGGGATAGATCTATAGTAGTGTTGTTGTAGATCTATGTGAGTTGTTTTTATTTGAGTTTGCAAAGTAGTTTGTAGACCATTTTAAAGAACTCACTTTCTTGCCTCATTGTGTAGAAAGTATTTACAACTTTGCAGGTTACCAAAGCTTGGAAGAGAGGACTCCAATAGCTTCATTTCTCTTCACTAATATTTATGATATTATTTCAACATTCTTTTACATAATTTCTGCACTTATTTCTCTTCTAATTCTTGCAATCTAATCAAGTTTTATGTTCAAATTTTTAGTATAAAATTTTATGTTTTGGATACTAACAACTACTAACACATTTGAGGTGATTTTTAGCAATTTCCAACACAATTTACTTGTTTTTTTTTGCAGGTTTTCGCCAGTCCAAGCGGAAGTGCTGCCCAATTTTGGCCACAAGGAGCTCAAGGAAGCATCCAAAAGCCTTGGTGCAAAACCCACTCCCTCTTCTTACTTTCAAAATCATTGTAAGAAGCCAAGAGAATCTCTTGGGCTTGCATCCTTTAATCATTTTTATAAGTTGTAAATTGTAAATTATTTTCAAGTTTTGTTTAAGCCCACACCTTGCATTTGAGTGGCTTTGCCACCCTTGCAAAATCGTGTTGGCTAGTTAGGAATTTAATTTTATGTTTTTCTTAATTTGTTTGCCCCACTTCTCCCACAAAGATAAGGTTAAGTAGCTAGTGTTAGCTTGCTCTATTTTATTTCCAAATTGTTTACCCACCTTGGCATAAAATCGGTAGGTTTGTCCTCCACATTGTACCATAGTTGTAAGGTTTGTAAATTCATTTTGTTTTTCCCACCTTTGTCCTTAAGGAAAAGTTGTGTGGCTAGATTGTTTATTCAATTTATTTCAAGTTACTTCAATTATTCATTTGTGCCCACACCTTGCATGTGAGTGCCTTAGACACCCTTGCAATATTGTGTCGGGTAGTTAGAATTTCCTTTTTTTTTCCAAATTAATCAAACTCTTGCCCCACCTTTTGCCATGTATTCCCTCCCCTTGCCACTTTGTGGATCTTGGATAAGAAGAAAGGGAAAAGGACTGTGTGGCTAGTTTAATTAGGCACCTAATTCTATTATTGCTAAAACCATTAAAAAGGGGTGGCTTGGGAGGCTATAAGGGGTTGAAGCCAGGGAAATTTTCACGGAACTACTTGTCCTCCTTGTTGAGTGCCCAAACATCTTGGATTTGACCTATGGAGCTAGGGGAGAACCTTGTTGTCAGCGGATAAATCCACGTGACCTTGGGCCAAAATCGTGGGCTAAACTCTTTAACCAACAGGAACTTCGTCACATCAGAGCTCTGAGATTCGGGAGTTCTAACTACAACACACAACAATCCTTCCGAACGTCGAATTCGTGAATAGCCGAACAGAGGCGGGAATCAACGGATCATAATACGCACCTTGATCTACTATTCCTGAAAATTTTGGGACTCCAGGCTTTGGGAATTTTCCCTGTCTAAATGTGCAACACCTCCAAATGCGCAAACTCCAAACTAGAAAATTGGATGGCTAAAGTCCGCCTTCAATTGACGGCCTAAGATTACTCTGGGCTCCAGGATTCAGAGCTCTTCACGATACAACACTTCAAATCCTTCGAACGTCGAACTGGCGAAGAGCTAGATCTACGATCCATGTGTCCCTCTCAACGGACGGTCGAGATCTACTCCGACCTTTGGGCCTTCAAGATTTCTCGAGCCAAAACACTATACGCCTTCGTTATCCTGGACTGTTGGATTCTCGAATCACTATCAATCTGCCGACACGTGGCCCTGACACCAACAGTCAAGATCTGCTCTGGGCTTCGGAGCTTCAGGAATTTTGCACACTCTTATAACAACACTTTGGGTTCACCGGATAGTCAGATTTCTAGATAACTCTTTATCTAGCGAAACGTCTTCCTCATCTACTAACGGTCCAAATTAACTTCGGGAAATTTGTCTCCTCCACAACACACACCCTAAAACTGTCGAATTCACGAATTTCGAAGGACTTAAAGTGTTAACACTCGCGCACCTTCTCCATATCTGACGGTTGTGAAAAACTCTGGCTTCTCTCGAATGGATATCGTCTGCTCAATCTCCAAACAAAATGAATCCTTTCTCCAAGGACCTTCACTCACTATTCTTCTTGATATTTGTCACTCTAAGTGATTCGAACCTTGGCGCACACCTTGTGCTACTTCTCCTGAGCTTGAGACTTAGAAAAAATCTCCAGTGCACTCCTTGCGCTCACTCTACTTGAGACTCTCTCAACACTTCACTAAGTGTTGGCCTTGTTCACTTCTTGCACGGGTCTATCCTTCTATATTTTTATACTCAAATGAGTATATGTGCACTCCTTGCACCCACTCTACGAAATTCACTCTATCTCTCCTAATCTATCGAGTTTGTAAACGACTCTGCCTTCGCACTCCTTACGTGGCCATTGTGCACTCCTTGCACTCACTCTACGAAATTCACTCTATCTCTCCTTAACTATCGAGTTTGTAAACGATTCTGCCTTCGCACTCCTTACGTGGCCACTGTGCACTCTTTGCACAAGGATTTCATAAGAGAAACAATTGAGACCTATAGAACATCAAAGGTTCATTCATTCAACCATGAAATACACACACATGAATATAAACACAAAAAATAGATAACATAACATTACCCAAATAACTTAGAGATAAGCAAACTCAGACATGTGAAGTAAATCTCCTCTATTATATACCTTCAGGAAAACATTTACAAGAGTTCCCACAACTCTAAGCTTCTCTCTTTCTCCATAGTAATCACAATGATCTCAACAGCAAATACAATAATCTTCAGTAGCCTCTTTTGGGAATAGATTACATACATTTATACATGGAGGGGCTTCTCAAGCCTTCCTTACAACTACTGTAGTGCTTTCACATCATAATTAAAGCATTCTACCACTAAGCTTATTAAAAATAAATGGGCATTTACAATATAGATATGAGTCGATGCTCCAAATTTGTACAATCCTTTGGGCATTAAATAAATTACAATCTCTTGGATTGTTTACAATGGCTCATGCCTCAAAATCTTATGGGCCTTTAATTACAATTTTTTCAAAAAATTAAAGTGACGCGCTCTCCTTGGAATCCAAAACCAATTTGAATGCACGTGTTGGATGTTGATCTATCCTCCATTTGGCCTCATTGAATGTTGATGGCAATGCTCATGCATCACATACTAATGGTGTGAAAACAAGTACTCATATGTTTGCGGAAGGAGTCTGTAAATCTAGGAAAATAGATAGAAGAAAGAAAACAAAGATTGTACAGCTTGATCTATTTTCATCTTAACTAAGTAAAATGAAGAGGTGTAAATGTTATGCATTGACATGGGTCGATAATCACTCCAATCAAAGAGAAACTAATGAAGGACTGTACTTTTGAATCCCCAAATGCATTTTGGCATAGGGAAAAGTGTTTTGGCAGTCTCCCATACAATCTTATGGTTCACCTTGCCCCACAGAGGGCTTCTGAAGCCCTCATGAGTCCTTCTGAAATAAAGGTCTACCAAGAAGAGATTCAGGATCTCCTAAAAAAAGGATTGATCGAACCTTCTAAAATTTCATGGGCTTGTAGAGGGTTCTATGTCTGCAAGAATTCAAAGAGGAAAATAGGTAAGATGAGACTGGTAGTAAATTGCAAACCTCTTAACAAGGCCCTCAAACCAATTAGGTACCCTCTGCCTAATAAAACATCACTACTACAGAAAATTAGAGGAAAGATTATTTTCAGTAAGTTTGATCTCAAGTTTGAGTTTTATCAAATTGGGATAGTCCCTAAAGATAGGCTCAAAACAGCCTTCGTTGTTCCACATGGTCACTACCAGTGGAAGGTGATGTCATTCGACCTCAAGAATCCACCAAGCGAGTTTCAAAAGAGGATAGAGGATGTCTTCCGAGAATATCCATGGTTTATTATTTATATTGATGACATCTTGGTTTGCTCAAAAAATATCTAGGAGCACTTAAAGCACCTCCAAAAATTTTGTGAGCTCGTATTCCAGCATGGTCTAGTTATGTTTGTTTCTAAGATGGAAATTGAAAAAACTGAAATTGAAATTTTGGGTCTTAAGATTACTAAAGGCCAAGTTTTGTTGCAGGAACATATATTGAAGAGATTTGATAACTTCCCAAATGTAATAACTGATAAAACCCAACTGCAAAGGTTTCTGGGTTGCCTCAATTATTTTTGGCCTTTTTATAGAGGACAAGCAAAGGATATTTTCATATTGCAACATCGCCTGAAGAAAGCACCACCACCCCTTTTTATAGAGGACAAGTGGAGGATATTTTCATATTGTAACACTGCCCGAAGAAAGCACCACCACCTCAGACTTTAGCAATGATAGAGGTTGTAAAAAGAATCAAGAAGAAGCTCCAAGAATTGTCTCCATTATCTCTGCCAACGGAGCAAGGATCATATATAATAGAGACTAGTGCATCTCGGCACACACAGGGAGGAATCTTGATAGAAAAGATCGAAGGCAGAGAGGAATTTTGTGGGTATGCCTCTGGTTCTTTCAATGGAGCATAGTTAAACTACCCATCCAATCACAAAGAGCTCATGGTTGTGAAGAAGGTAATTCAACACTTTAAGATTTACTTTAAACCTTCTCGGTTTATCATAAGAAAATATTTGAAGGTATTTTCATGCATGCTTAAAAAAGAAATATATTAACAGATAGTCATGCAAGGATTCAAAAGTGGGTTGTTTGGCTTGATAACATTGATTTCGAGGTTGAATTGAAGCCAATCCATCTCAACTATATGGTTGACATGTTAACAAGGGGATAAGGGCATGTAGCATTTGCTATGTTTGGTGTGGTTCCATCATCAACATCATTTTCCAAAGGAAAACGAAGTATGACCATTGAGCAAGAAGTTGCAGAAACAGAAAGAAGAGTTCGACAAAAAAATCAGCACAAAAAAGAAATCAATATGACAGTCCTATCTATTGTCAATTCTTCTGAAGGGAAAGAATTGCTTCAGAGTATTACCAAAGAAAATGTTGATCAGTGTCTTTCAAAGACCCTTATAGAAGAAATCAAAGAATCTCCATTAAAGTTCGAAGTCTTGGATAAATGGGAAAAGAAAGCATTATTTGGTCTTACTCGGACAAAGGAAAAGCTCAGTCAAAATAGGTTTGAGGTAACCATAGATTTCGATGAAGATAACTTGTGTTATTGTGATATCGGTGTAGGTATTTTAATTGGAAAAGCTTATTCACTAATATTGCAATTAACTAAAGAAAAGGGAAGAAATTGTTCTCTATGATGATCCCTGCAATGTAACAATGCATCCATGGATAGGATGGACAAAAGTCCTTTTATATAGATTATGTCCTCATAATGATTGGTCTCAGTGAATATCAGAATTTATTCTTCATCTCCATTCAGATCTAATAATTGCAGCTCGAGAAAAATTGTGGTTCAAGTTCAAACTCAAAATTGCTAGCACCAAGATTGAAAAGATAAAACTTGTTGAGTACATATCAGTTGTCAAGTCAATCAAGGACCAACAAGGCAAGATGCTCAGAGTCATTAATGAAGAAATCGAGCTAAATCTTAAAGTAAGATACAAATTCAGTGGATATTTCATGTGTCTTCCACATCCCTCCTTGCAAGGATACGATGTAGCTAGATGCTTCACGAGTTTCATGTACCCACTCCCAGACTTCATTGAAAATTGGAATAAGTTGTCTGATAGTGAAGATTCACGGACATAAGAGGAGTTGCATAATCTTATCAATTAGATGGAAGACTGAGCTACGAAAGCGTGTGGACCCAGAACTCTTATATTATATCGACCACCTAACGAAAATAATCCTTCTCTTTAAATCGTCATAGATTTCTCTTTGTGCATAAAAGTTAAATATGTTGTCGGGCATATGTAGCTTTTGATTCGCCTCGTGGGCAGTGATATGCTTCACCTTGTAGTGTATGTTCCATAAGTGGCCATATGCTCTATAGTGGACTAGATTGTCAGATTCAGTCCATATTTATTTGGGTCTCCACATGTCCTCCAGACCATTAAGGGACGAAATAACATGAGGTTGTCTCTTCATGCCCCAAATATTTGATAGGTTGGTGTTGGTCATGGAAAAGCGGATATTGGTTGTCATATCTATAAATAAAGGCGTCAAGGTTCATTTGCACCATCGATTCTTTCAAGTTTTAGAGTTTTTCTCTACGTATGCTCTCCAATCGCACCTACTGATGAACATCTAGATTAAAAACGGGGTCCAATTTTAAGAGTGTGAGGTCTGAGGACAAGAAGTATGCTCTCTTGTTGCACCATCTAGTGACTTTCAGTGTCATAACCTTTGACTCTATGTATGTAATATATATAATTGAAATTCTATAAGCTCTGGTTTGAAGTCTATAAACACTTGGCACACGAAGGTGTGGTCTCCATCTCATGGATCTGTCGCTCTGATTTATATAACTTTTTTGATGCAGGGATTTTCGAGGGTCATAACTTTTGACTCGGTTATCCGTTTGAGCTAAAATTTGACAGGGAGTTGCATATTGAAGAGTTCACTGTCGTTTCAATATGATCCTTCATATTGGACATCATTTCAACAGTTTGTCGAGGCCAAATTCCTTCATATAAGGCCTCAAATTGGGGTTTTAGTGTTTTTTGGGGATTTTTTAAATTAGTAATTATCAATTCTCTCTTAGTTTATGCATATAACTAGAAAAGAGAGTTGTCAAATAATGTCGCTCTAGTTAGCTCTTAGTTATTGGTTAGTTTTAGAGTCATGCAAGAATTTTCTAAAATTGGTTGTTTTTCTAAAATTAGTCGTTTTTTTTAAATTAGTGGTTTTAGAAAATCTCATATATTAGTTATAAGGGGTTAAACCTCCATTGTAATAGTTAGGATGGAGATGGAATAAAAGAGAGTTATTTTCCATTCACATGTGTTTGCATGGTTTTTATATCTCGTGAATGAATCAAAGTTTATTGGCTACATCCTCTGGTATTAGAGAAGGAAGATGGTTGGGAGAGGAAGAGGAAGAGCAAGTCTTGCTCAGATGTCTAGAGATATGCAAAACCTCCAAAGTCAAGTAGAAGATCTTACAAACGCTTTGGCTAGTTAGAGAATAATACAAAGAGAAGTGTATGATGAGGAGATAGATCAAGGAGATGAAGATCAACGTATAAAACATGAAGAACAATTAGAGCACATGAATTTTGAAGAAAGGATGCTCAGGGCTCTAGAAGGGAGAAATGATGGGATCAAAATGAAAGTTTCAGAATATGCAGGGAGTCTTAAACCAGAGGAGTTAATAGATTGGTTGAACACCATGGAAAAAAAAATGAACAGAAGTCTGTGACAGAGGAAAAGAACATGAAATTTGCATGCACCAAGTTGAAGGGTCACACCATGATCTAGTGGGATCATGTGCAGAAAGACAGAGCAAAAAAAAAGAAAAGACAAAATTAGGACCTGGAACAAGATGGAAAAAAAATTGTGAGAAATTCTTTTGCCTTTGGACTATGCCCGGACCCTTTTTCGTAGATTTCAGAACTTGAAGCAAAACATGTCCACCGTGGAGGAACTCACAAACGAGTTTTATCAGTTGTCCATTTGTGTGGATCACCAGGAAACTGATGAGCAAATGGATGCAAGGTATGTGAATTGTTTAAAATTTTATATTCGAGATGAATTGAGCATGCATAGGGTTTGCAGCATGGAAGAGGCATACCAATTAGCCTTAAAAGGCCGAGGAAAAACAAAACCGACAATTTTCTCAAAAGAATAGAGGAGCAAGGAGGGGTACATCGTCTGTCTCACGGGTAGTTTTAACTATGGCAGAGGCGAATCATCGCAAGGCGCTAAGAAAGTAGAAGATATTCAACAAGGTAACATGAATCAACTATGTGGAAGAGGATTTCAGAGGGGTAGAGGTTACGGTGGTGGCAGAGGAGGACCTTATGTGTGTTTTAGGTGTGGTGTATAGGGTCATCGAGCATTTGAATGCCCAAATTATAACATGAAAGAGTCGAAGCAAGGATAGTGGTCTAGTTTAAACTCGGTCCAAGCTGAGAATGAAGAAAAAGGAGATGAATCTGAAGTCTCATCTGATATGGGGGACAATCTCATGATACGAAGGTCAATGGTGATTCCCGAAAAAGAGAAAAGGCAGAGTAGCGGCAATGAAGATTCTTGGCTTCGCACAAATATTTTTCGAACCAGATGCACTTCCTGGGAAAGGTATGTCAATTTATTGTTGATAGTGGCAGTTGTAAGAATATGGTTTCCAAAGATATGGTAGATAATTTTAAATTATGATGTGAAACACATCCCCATCCTTATCAAATTGCATGGTTCAAAAAAGGAAATGAAGTCACCATTAATAAAAGATGTTTGATCAAATTTTCCATCGGTAAGACATATAAAGATGAAGTATGGTGTGATGTCATTCTGATGAATGCATATCATCTATTATTGGGGAGGCCTTGGCAATATGACAAAAAAGTCATGCATGATGGAGAAAAGAATACCTACACCTTTTGGAAGGATGGATCGAAAGTCATCTTATTGTCCCTTAAGGATGAGGGAAAAGTTGAGAATATGTTGTCTTTTAAGGAAATGAAGGCAATGGGATTTTGTTATGCATTAATAGTGCAAAAAGGAGTTGGGGAAGACATACCAATCCCTAATGAAGTGGCCAAGATACTAGAAGAATATGTTGATGTTATCCATAATGAACTCCCTGATGGTCTTTCACCAAAGAGGGAAATTCAACATCACATTGATCTAATCCCAAGATCATATTTACCTAATCATTCATCTTATATGATGAGTCCTACACAACATGCAGAGCTCAACCGGCAAGTGACAGAACTTATAAATAAATATTTGGTAAGAAAAAGCACGAGTCCCTGTGTTGTATCGGCATTGTTGGCTCCCAAAAAGGGTAATATGTGGAGGATGTGCACAAATAACAGAGCAATCAATAAAATTACCATCAAATATCGGTTTCCTATACCGCGCTTAGACGACATGATGGATATGCTAGCCAGAGCTAAATATTTTAGTAAAATTGATTTGCAAAGTGGATACCACTAGATCTGGATTCATGAAGGGGATGAATGGAAAATTGCCTTCAAGACCAGGGATGGACTATATGAATGGATGGTGATGTCATTCGGGTTGTCCAATGCACCAAGTACTTTCATGCGGTTGATGAATACTGTGCTTCGACCTTATAATGGTAAGTTGTTTATTTTGATGACATCATGATTTTCAATAACAACAAAGAAGATCACTTGTTGCATTTAAAAATTATATTGAATGCATTGAGAAAACATTGGCGTTAAGAAAACTTGAAGAAATGTAGGTTCCTACAAGAAAGTTTGGTATTTATGGGTTTTTTCATCTCAGCAGAAGGAGTCGGGATGAATTCAGAGAAGGTCAGAGCAATTTTGGAGTGGCCTAGTCCTAGGAGCATAACAGAGGTAAGAAGTTTTCATGGGTTGGCCACCTTTTACCAAAAATTTATTCGAAATTTTAGCAGTATTGTAGCACCCATAACAGATTGCACCAAAGGCAAGACATTCATGTGGACCAATGAAGCTGAGGAAAGTTTACGTTTCTAAAGAAGAAAGTAATCGAGGCACCTATATTAGCCTTACCATATTTTGATAAGTGTTTGAGATAGACTGTGATGCTTCACATGTAGGCATTGGAGTTGTACTTAGCCAAGTAGGTAGGCCAATTGCATTTTTTTAGTGAAAAGTTGAATGAGGTAAGAAAGAACTACTCCACATATGATGTAGAATTTTATGCAATTGTGCAAGCATTGCAACATTAGAGGCATTGTTTAGTGCCAGAGGGGTTTGTGTTATTTACCAATCACATTGCATTAAAATATGTAAACACAAAAAAAATTGAACAATAGACATGCAAAATGGGTCTCTTTCTTACAAGACTACACATTTGTTCTGAAGCACAAATGAGGACGGCGGAATCAAGTTGCAGATGCCTTGAGTCGGTGCATTGTTATTTTGACAACCATGGAAAATCAAGTACTTGAGTTTCCTGCATTGAAGGATCTCTATGCGTCTGATAACAATTTTTGGGAGATTGTGGAACAGTTGCAGAATACAGTGATTGGAAACATGGATCTTACTCGGTGTGAATATTTTATGCAAGATGGCTACCTCTTCAAAGGAAAACAACTATGCATTCCAGTTGTTTCTATGAGAGAAAATATTATCAAAAAACTTCACAGTAGTGGTTTGGCAGGACATTTTGGAAAGGATAAGATGCTAGCCTTAATCGAAGATAAGTATTACTGGTCGAAGATAATAAAAAAAAAAGGATATAACCCGGTAACGATGTAGGTTTTGTCAAATGGCTAAAGGACATTCACGGAACATAGGGTTGTATATTCCATTACCATTGCCCACAGACCCAAGGCAGATCTGAGCATGGATTTTGTGTTAGGGCTCCCAAACACACAAGGAGGTAATTATTCTATTTTTGTGGTTGTCGATGGGTTCTCTAAAATGGTTCATTTCATTGCTTGCAAAAAAACCACTAATGCATCGAGCATGGTAGAATTGTTTTTTTCAGAATTTGTTAGATTGCATGGGATTCCAAAAACTATTACCTCTGACAGAGATACTGGATTCTTGGGTCATTTTTGGAGGACTTTATGGAAGAAAATGGGGATTAGATACAGTTCAGCAGTGCCTATCACCCCCAAATAGAGGGGCAAACCAAAGTAGTAAATTAGAATTTGGGACTTACGGAGCATTATTGGAGAGAAGCCTAAACAGTGGAATTTGGCTTTACCTCAAGCAGAATTTGCCTACAATAGTTCAGTGAATAGATCTATAGGTAAATCTCCATTTCAGGTTGTTTACAGTAGAAATCCTATGGGTGTCCTAAATTTGGTGCAGCTACTGTTTGGTGATAGTATCAGTCATGATGGGGAGGCATTTGCAGAACACATTCAACAGTTGTAGCAACAAGTGAGACAAAAGCTGCAAGACAGTAATGAACAGAACAAAATTATAAAAAATGTTAACCAATGATATCAAGGATTCAATGAAAGTGATCTGGTAATGGTTTATTTATGGAAAGAATGGTTTCTTAGAGGAACCTACCACAAATTAAAGTATAAGAAAATTGGTCCTTGCAAGATTTTAAAGAAAATTAGTGACAATGCTTATAAGGTTGAT
Source organism: Picea glauca (assembly GCA_000966675.3). NCBI lineage: Eukaryota > Viridiplantae > Streptophyta > Pinopsida > Pinales > Pinaceae > Picea > Picea glauca. The sequence continues at coordinate 43,838 of JZKD02S2091007.1, forward strand.
TTACCAATTGATCTCGATATTTGCCCTATGTTTAATGTTTCTGATTTATATATCTTCCATGAGGACGATCTAGGTGATAATGATAAGGCGGAGGTGGATTGGCAATATGCAATTTTGAGCAAGAAAAAGGAAAAGATTATGCATTTTTTAGATAAGAAGACTCTTAATGCTCCGCAAGGCCAATACAACCTATATTTGGTCCAATGGAAAGGCGTAGCACCAACAGAGAGTACATGGATTACATAGGGTGACTTGTTGAACCTATATCCCGTTAAGTGGCAGCGTTTTGAAGAAAGTAACTCGCAAAAGCTTCGTTCTTTTCCACTAAAGGAGAATGATAAAGATATTTCTGAGTGTCATAACTTTTGATGGCTGAAATTTTATAGGGAGTTGTGTCTTGAAGAGTTCAATGTCGTGTAAATCTGATTCTTCAAATCAAACATCATTTTGACATTTTCTGGGGCCAAATTCTTTCATATAAGGCCTCAAATTGGGGTTTTATTGTTTTTTCGAGATTCTTTAAATTAGTAGTTATCAATTATCTTTAGTGGTGTTTTTTAGATTTTTTAAATTAGCAGTTATCTCTTAGTTTATGCACCTAATCAGAAAAGCTAGTTGACAAATAGTGTCACTCTAGTTAGCTCTTTGTTATTGGTTAGTTTTAGAGTCGTGTGAGAATTTTATAAAATTAGTTGTTTTAAAAAATCTCAGATAGTAGTTAGAAGGGGTTGAACCTCCATTGTAATAATTAGTTAGGATAAATAAGGTATAAAAAAAAGTTATTTTGTGTGTGCGTGATTTCTAGATCTGGTGAATGAATCAAAATTTATTGACTACATCATTTTTGTTAATATAATTAAAAGAATAATTTTAATTTATTGGACATTATGTCTTTTATTATATTATTAAAGGTAAATTATTTAATATAATTAAAAGAATAATTTTAATTTATTAGACATTATGTATTTTATTATATTATTGAAGGTAAATTATTGAAGATTTTATTATATTATTAAAAGTAAATTATTATTAAAAGTAAATTATTGAAGATTTTATTATATTATTAAAGGTAAATTATTGAAGATTTCTAATTGAAAATGAAATTAAAGTGTTGTTTGATAAATACCTTGTTTTACATTACAATCTTTGTTTCTATTTGCCAAATCCTAATGGCTAATTTGAAATATTAACATAGATATATGTAAATATAAAGTTCAGTTCTTTTAGTTAATACCCGTTAGAGATTACAGTCCTCATTTATGTTTACCAATAGATTTTTTCTTCATTGTTCCATTATTTGGAATATTAAAATAAAAATAAAAATAAAGGTAAAGTTACCAACTGTTAGTTCACCCGAATTTACGTATAACTTATTTCTTTCACGATGACTTTATTTAGCCCACTATTGTGAAGTAATAGCTTAAAAAAAATATACAATTTTGTTGGCACTAGATTAACCAACGTGGCATCTAAGCTTTTGAGTGAGATTAAGTAGCTATTGCACTCGCTGTTACAATATTAACCAATGTGGCATCTAAGCTTTTGATCGAAGTTTTAGTAGCTCTTGCACTCGTTGTTATTCTGGCACGAGAGGTTTAGTAGCTCTTACAATCATCGTTAATCTGACATGAGTAACAAATTTAAACTTGGGAAGAACTCCAATATGTGTTATGATCTTGATGGAGATATATAACTCGAACTACCCGGGAAGAAGTCCAATATGTGTAGAAATCTTAATCAAGACATATAAAGAGTTACATGACTCGAAAACTCGCACTGGAAGTATGTCCAATATATAAGGTTTAATATCTCTTGCACTCGCTGTTACTCTGGCATGATTCAAACTTAAACCTGGGAAGAACAACAATATCTGTTGTGATGTTAATGAAAGATATATGACAAACTTAAACCGGGAAGAGGTTTAATAGCTCTTGCACCCACTGTTACTCTGGCATGACTCAAACTTAAACCTGGGAAGAACTCCAATATGTGTTATGATCTTAATGAAGATATAAGACTCAAATTAAACCGCGAAGAAGTCCAATATGTGTTTAGATCTCAAGGAAGATATGTAAAGGGTTACATGACTCCAACTTATACCTGGACTTGATGCCCAATGTGTTATGTGAGCATTTATATAGAGCATTACTTTAGAAATAAAAATAGTAAGTCTGTCATGTTATAGTCTAGCAACAATTTGGAAGTGGATGTTGTGACAATGATCCGGATTCAAATCCTGACAGGCATAGGCATACCTTTTCCTTGCATGAAGTTGCAGATGTCGTTATCGATATTGATGTAGCCTATGAACAATTATTGAGAATATTGAATGTACTATTCTTCACTCAAATGTGAGGCGGGATGCAATGTTACCAGGTCTACCATTAAAAAGGTGGATTCTCTTTGAAAAAAAATTATATAGTATTTCCACAAGTTATCAAGTACCGAAAACAACATTATAAACATGAAATGTACCAAATGTAAATATTGAATACAGCCTTAATATATTATGATGAATTGCACAATAACTCTGTTATGAGAACTCCTAAATGACCGAAACACATCCATATACAATGATTATTATCACAATGTCTCAAATGTGAGCACTAAACACAGCCACAGCTATGATGAATTGCACAATAACTCTGTTATGAGAACTCCTAAATAACCCAAACGCATCCATATACACGGATTATTATCACAATGTCTCAAATGTGAACACTAAACACAGCCACAGCTATGATTAATTGCACAGTAACTCTGTTATGAGAACTCCTAAATAACCCAAACACATCTATCACAATGTCTCTAGTAATAACTCTATTGGCATTTATATATACCTGCGCTCATTCATCATTGGCCTTTATAAATACTTACCACTAACAGGCCAATCTACTATTTACATGTAGAATCCACCCCTTGTAAACTCCACTAAGGTACTAACAATATGGCATCTTTTGAACGTTTCATTCATATTTTCCTTTTTGCTAAGTTCTTTCAGTTGCATCGTGGGATTGCAATTTGTTTCTGCTTCTGCATCATAACATAATGTTGTTATCGCTGCTTGTTATCGCTTGTGTTCCTCTCTTGATATCTTTCCTATTTCAATAGGATATAACAATAGAATTGGAGAGGTTGAAAGCAGAAATTTTGCATTTTTGTCCTTCCCATGTGAAGCTGATAAGCAGATGTCCGGAGGATCCAACCATCCACCCATCCCAATGGAAGCACATAAATAGGAATTTGATAAGTGCAGGCATAACTAAGTGTGATATTTTGTGGCATTTTTACAGACGGAACAATAGCACCATCAGCTATAACGAGTCAAAAATCTGATTTACAGCAGACAAGTTGATTTAAACTATGTGCAACAAAAACCTCAATAAAATGATAGGTACCTAACTGAGTTTACGACTATTGCAATGGCTTTATTATATATTCTTAGACCTTGAGGGTCTTACGTTTAGCAATGTATAGCGCAGCTGATAAGGAGAGTTTTGGGGTATCTTAGTCACAGTTTTTGTCTGAGTTGTGTTCTCTGATAGAACATCTTTATACCTATAAATTCATAATTGAATTATATGCCATGAGAAAGAATGAATATTGAAATCAGGATATATGCGGCTGAAATTCAGCCTACTTTTTCTGCAATTAGAAATTCATGGAATAGGATGAGCTTTGCACAACCAGTATAAGATAGATAACATTGTCTAGCTCCATCTAGGCCTTGCGAAAATATAAGGCATGAAATATTTTTCAATCAGGAAATTAGGAGCAGAAATTAGTAAAGCTCCTTTTTCTGCAAATAATCATAAACTAAAATATGTCCCTGAACAAAAGCTCTGTATTTGGAAATACATGAGATCCCAAGCAAAAACTAACTTGCTATTAGAAGATAGACATGAATGTCTACCTCCATCTAGGCTTTGTGAAAAATGAAAAGCCATAATTTTTTGCTGTTGGGAACTAGCAAGATTACAAAAACAGCCATTACAATAAGATTTTGTGAAACTTGAACAAGCATTCCCGTTTAGCTACATGGTAGCTCTCTTTCCCAAGATTATTTTTTGTCGAAAAAACTCGACTCTCTTACATTTCATCACAAAAACAAATTAGGAATCTTCTAGAATTGAATTGAAATTTTTTCTTGTGGGAAACTTTTCAATTTTCTGGAGTTGTTCGCTGTGCACTGCCCATCAGGGAAAGGAACTTGACAAGATCGGTTAAACTAACTCCTAACTGCTCACTTGATGATCCTAATCTTGATTGCATATCTGTTTGCTTCCTATTACCATACTCGGCAGCTGCAACCCTGGATGTTTTTCCAATAGAGAGTACCTTCTCCAAATCGGACTGCTTTAAGGGTCTTGGTGTCTGACAAACAAAACAGAAAATATGATATAATTTCATCATAGCCACTAGTTAACTAAATCATTACAGATATGGCATTATTAATATCCATCTCATTCACTGACCTCAGAGGTTAGCTGGCCACTCTTTTCCTGCTCCAGCAATTCTCTAATTGGAAAATAAGCTGCCTGCTTGCATAGATCTGTTAAGTCGGAGCCACTATACCCTTCACATAAGCTTGCAATGTAATCATAGTCAATATCATCCTCCACATTTTCACCCTTCAAAATTACTTCTAAAATTTTGGCTCTCTGTATACAGCTAGGCATCCCAACTTCAAATACCCTAGGAAGGCGACGTAGTATTGCTTCATCTAACTCTTCGGGCCTGTTGGTTGCCGCAAGAACTGTAACCCGAGCAGTTTCTGCACAAATCCAACCATCCAACAGAATTGGCCACGACATCAAAACATGCATAGAGGGATTGTTTCTATAATAATGTGACCTACACTAGATGCTTCAGCACAAGTCATTCATTGGAACAACAATCCTACTAAACAGATTTTAAAATCAAGGACCAGGTACACCACATCTATTAACTTCAAAATTAGAAAGAACAGATACATTCAAAATGCAAATCGCTATTGAAAACACGCAAGAAAAGAGATCATGCACACTTCACAACTGTGTCAGAGCCCATTTGTATAATTAAACACTATATCTCTGAGCAAACAAAAACATATAAACAGTTATACATTTTTTTAAATAATGGAAAATTCAAAAATTTACAAAAAATAGTGAGAGAACTGAAACTAGATGTTGCAGTAGGCTATGTAGCAACAGTTATAAATATTTTTAAAAATAATGGAAAATTTAAAAACAAAAAAGTGAACTGCAACTAGATATAGTGGTAGCCTATGTAGCAGGATTCAGCTATTTTTTTCATTGAAATTCAAAATTTGGTGAACTTCAACACGAATAAAAAAACACAAACTGATTCATTAAATTTGATAGCCGAACTTCAATGAACCTGTTAGATTTTTAGGGTAAGTAAGAAACAGCAGTCTCTTTTAAAATTTGTATGCAAGAATCCTGAAGTACAGAACAGCTAATAGGCAAGGACAGTTAGAATGTAAATCTGATA
>JZKD02S2091018.1:0-14761 GCA_000966675.3 Picea glauca
TCACATGACAAGAGATAAATCAAAGTTTATCACCTTGAAGAAGAATGAAGGTAGTGTTACCTTTGGAGACAATGATACTTCAGAGATAGTTGGAAAGATAACTCTTAGTCTTGACAATGGAAGGGCTAAGGTAGAAAAGGTTATGTGTGTTGAAAACTTGAAGCACAATTTTCTTAGTGTAAGCCAAATTTGTGACCAAGGACACACTCTTACTTTTGACTCCCAAGAATATAAGATCATAAAAGAAAATTCAGGTAAGTTGGTTGCAAAAGAAACCAGAACACCAAACAATGTATATATTCTTGATGAGATTAATGGAGAAAAATGTTTCATGGGGTAGACATATGAACATTGGTTGTGGAATAAAAGAATGGGGCATATGAACTTTGACAACCTGGTTAAAATCAACACCAAACAAACAATAAGAGATATTCCAAAGATCACAAAACCCGCAAACACTATTTGTAAGCAATGCCAACATGGACCACTATCAAGGATGAGCTTCAAGACAAATGAATATACAACATCCAAACCATTGGAGCTTATGCACACAGATCTTTGTTGATAAAAAAGAACAAAAAGTCTATAAGGAGAGAATTATTTTATGCTACTCATTGACGATTATACAAGAATGACTTGGGTTGTCTTTCTCAAAAATAAATTTGAGGCATTTAAAAAGTTCAAAGCATTCAAAGCTTTAGTTGAGAATGAGACTAATCTGAAAATCAAATGTTTAAGGTCAGATAATGGAGGTGAGTTCACATCCAATGAATTTGAAGAATTATGTGAAACTCATGGAATAAAAATACAGTATGCTGCTACAAGAAATCCTCAACAAAATGGAGTAGTTGAAAGGAAAAACAAACATATACAAGAGATCTCCAGAACTATGTTGAATGAAGAAAAAATATCAGACAACTTTTGGAGAGAAGCAATTTACATTGATATTCACATTTTGAACAGAGTGAAAATTAGAGTCAACAGTGATAAGACACCCTATGAATTATGGAAAGACCAACCTACATCTATCAAATACTTTAGAATATTTGGAAGCAAGTGTTACATCAAAAGATATGATGAGGATATAGGCAAGTTTGACTCAAGAGCAGATGAAGGAATTTTCCTTGGTTATTCATCAAGAAGCAAAGCCTATAGATGTTACAACAAAAGACTACAAAATATTGTTGAATGTATAAATGTTAAAATAGATTAAGAAAGACCTCATAAGAACGAACTGTTAACCAAAGAAATAGAATACAATGATGTAGAAGAAGAAGAACATGAAAAAAGAGGAAGAAAATGAAGAAAAAGAAGAAAAAAAATGAAGAAGAGAAAGAGGAAACAAAACACCAAGATACACAAACCCCATCAAGGTTTGTGCAGAAGAATCATCCATAAGACTTAATTCTTGGTGATAAAAATGCAAGAACACAAACTAAGAGAAAAATGGTAAGCACATCTGAACATGTAAATTTTTCCTTGATGTTCAAAATAAATCCTAAATGTTTTGCAGAGTCAAGTAATGATCAACATTGGGTGAATTCCATGGAAGAAGAGTTAAATCAGATTGATAAAAAACAGACATAGAAACTTGTACCAAAACCCAAAGAAAAAAATGTGATTAGTACAAAGTGGGTATTCAAAAATAAGTTAAATGAATATGGGAAAATAGTAAGAAATAAAGCAAGACTGGTTTGTAAAGGGTATGATCAAGTATAAGGTATTGACTTTGAAGAAACCTTTTCTCCTATTGCAAGACTAGAATCCATTAGAATATTTTTAGCATTTGCAAGCTTCAATAATTTTAAGGTGTATTAGATGGATGTCAAGTCAACATTCCTCAATGGAGTTTTAGAGGAAGAAGTGTACATTGAACAACCTGTAGGATTCTTATTGTTAGAAAATGAAGGTTATGTTTGCAGATTGAAGAAAACACTTTATGGATTAAAGCAAGCTCCCAGAACATGGTATTCAATACTTGACAAGTACTTGCAACAATAAGGTTTCAGAAGAGGAACACCATATAGCAATATTTACATCAAAATAGACAATGCAAAGATGTTGATCATTGTAGTTTATGTGGATGATATCATTTTTGGAAGCAATGATGATAGAATGAGCCAAAAGTTTGTAGAAGAAATGAAAAAATAATTTGAGATGTCTATGCTTGGAGAACTGTCCTTCTTCCCGGGGTTGCAAATTTCTCAAACCAACAAATGAATATTCATTTCTCAGACCAAATATATCAAGGATATGTTGAGGAAGTTTGAAATGGAAAACTGCAAACCTGTCAGCACACCCATGGCCATTGGTTGTAAATTAAGCAAAGATGATGAATCAAAGGAAGCTAATCAAAATTTGTACAGATCAATGATATGAAACCTATTATATGTGACAGTTTCAAGGCTAGATATAATGCAAGAAGTAGGGTTAGTTGGAAGGCTTCAACTTGCACCAAAGGAAACACATGTGCATGCAGTAAAAAAAATATTTAGATATTTGAAAGGCATGTTGGAATTTGGTTTATGGTATACCATAGGAAACGTCTTTACTATGCCAACTTACACAGATGCAGATTGGGAAAGTAGTGTAGATGATAGAAAGAGCATCAATGGTGAAGCGTTCTTTTTGGGAAACAACCTAGTGTCTTGGTTCAACAAGAAGCAATCACCAATTTCTCTATCCACAATATAAGAAAAATACATTGCAACAACAACATGTTGTACACAAGTCCTCTGGATGAAACAGACACTAAAGGACATTCATGTAGAGTATAATCAACCAATATCAATATTGTGTGACAATACTAGTGCAAAAAATATCTCAAAAAATCATGTCATGCATTCGAAGACAAAGCACATTCCAATCCAGTATCATTTCTTAAGAGAACAAGTCACAAAACAAAATGTCAAGCTGGAATATATCAGTACAAAGGAAAAAATTATTGATATCTTTACAAAACCTCTTCCTAGAGAATTCTTCGATTATCTTAGACTAAAACTAGGGGTGGTAACTATGCCATCCAATCATTGAAGCACTACAAGAGGAGAATTGGATCAGGGGGAGTTGAAGAAAGAGAGAAGGTTGTTGGTTGCAGAGAAAAAATCAAGAGTACATTGTAAGGGGGAGAAAAACCCTTTTCCATTGATGTCAAAGGGGGAGAGAAAAGAGAGATAAGGAGACTTGCATATATGGAAGCACTCAACTTAGATGAGAGAAAAATTGTGAGATATATGGTTGCAACAGACTAGAGAAGTATCATAATTGGTTGTGGTTTCCATCAATGACAAAGGGGGATTATGTTGAAAATTGTTGTCATTGATGACAAAAAAAGGGGGAGACTACTAAGGCCAAAGAGAATCAGACTAGAAAAACAAAGGCAATGTCCATATTGCAAATCGAATGTCCCTGAATGTTAATTAGTTTTTGTGTACACAACTCTATGTGTTTACCTTGAATAAAGAACGAGAGAAGCGAGATAACTGGTCAAGAAATAAATTCGAGGTTGCACAAGTATAAGGAGGAATTGAGCGACGAAAAGCTAGATGAGATGATCCCATTGCGGGTTTGAGTAGCAATGAAAGGAAGGTCTCGATTCCCTATGGCCAAATTAGTCAGATTGAAGCAAAAATGACAAGACAATTAATCCCACATGCACAAGGAAAAATGATTTCAACGAGTTTATAGTGAAAAAGTGAAGTAACATAGTTTGAATGTGAATAGAAGAGCTACATAACCTTGTGCAAGGAATTGAATTTTATGTCATGGGTCCCAACATATCGCATACCAGAAGATCAAAGCGAAAATTCAGAGTTGAAGTCTCGAGTGCTTGGTGTCCTGTGGGCTGGTGGTCAATGCCATGTCAAAGCCATGACAACAACCACATCATCCAACACACATAGTAGGGGTTCACATGGAGGTGATATCAACAACCACATGTAGTGCTACATGTCAGGCCATGTACTATTGCCACATCATCCGATATACATGCAGAAGGAGCACACAAGGAGAGTACGTCAGTTGCCACATCATATTAGATACCAGATCGAGGCAATCGTTGAGACGAAACGTTTAGAGATTCTAGTGACCTAGTGGTCGGATACCCCAGTAGTGGGGCCCAACATATCGGTATACCAGATATTAGATGAATGATCAAATGTGCAATGCTAAAATTTGTAGGGGCCTAATGGCCCGGTAGGTTGGTGGGCCCGATGGGTCGATCACTAGGTGGCATACTGGATCAGAAGAACTATTGAGGTGCAAAGTTAAAGACTTAGGTGGCTAGTTTCCTGATGGTATTGGTGGGCCAGTATACCATATTGGGAAAAAAGTTAAAGGTACATGTGTTTGAAGTTCTAAGGCCCTAGTGGCCCGGTGAGCATGGTGGGCCGTCATACCCGATCGGGGAGTAAATGAAGGTGCAAAGTTGAATTTATCGGGGCTCGATGGTTAGGTGGGACAATTTTCCGGTGATGCATTTCCACGAGAAAGGTTCCATATCGAATACTAGACCATGTTAAAAAGTTGAAGGTGCAAGGTTGAAGTCCTGGGGGTCCGATAGGTCCAGTGGTCTCGATATTTGGGGAACTAGATCAACAATCGAGATTGATTCTAGGATCTGATCAGATGGTTGTTGTGGGATGAAGGTTTGTGCTATGTGAGAATAGATTAATGGTCAAGATCTAATCAAATACCTGACTCGATGGCTACTGAGTGATGAGGTTAAAAGTTGTTGTGTGTGTGATTCAAGAGGTCAATGACTTGGTGATCTTGTTGACGAATTGATACACATGGCATAATTTGATTGGGGTTAGCCCCCACCAACGAATTTACAAAACAAGGTTCCACAAACAGAGTTCCATACCAGGACCATGGCGATTGTTTGAATCCTTGGCATGCTTCAACAATCTGATACCCGATAACTGAGGGTCCCAATATGTAGTGATTTGGAATAATTAGATCGACGATCTATATTTACCCCAAGGACTGATCTGATGAATGTTGAGCATTAAGATTTTGTGTTGTAACCAGTGAATCAATCGTGTGTGATGGAAGGGAAATTGAGACAGATTTTGAAGGATTTTTACAACCCAATTTTAATGGAAAAGTTAAAGGGATTTGGAGTTGACCCATAAACATGATGTTTGGCATAGAGAAAATAAATTGGGTATATGGGCTTGGTATAAATAATGATGCCCTAATCACTTTGAAGAGTGAGAGTCTCTGAGGTCCAAGGATGTGAATATATGAGGCTCTGAGGTCCAAGGATGTGAGAGAATGAAAGAGAAGAAACATGATTGTCTAAGGGTGGTTGGGAGGTGCAAGGTCTAAGGAACATTTGAAGTCATGTAGTTTGTGAAATGGCAGAGACTGTCGTGAAAACAAAGACATAGTATCATATTTATGCAAGTGAAGGCTCGAAGTAAATAACTAATTTGGTATTGTTGGCAGTTTGAGTATATTGGTGTCTCCAACAGGTTGGTGCCCAACTAAGGGGATTGGTGTCTCTTGCATGTTGGTGCCTGCAGGCATTGCTGAGTTGGTGCCCAACTAAAGAGATTGGTGTCTCCTACAGGTTGGTGTCTACAAATATTGTAACAATAGGTTGGTGCCTACATGATTTTATAAAGAAATGTTTAGTGGTTTTCTCCCTATTGGTTTTCCACATTAAATCTTTGTTTACAGTGGATTATATGTTTGTATATACATTTCTCATTTAATTACTTATGATCAATGAAGTAATAATTGATAAATATTGTAATAAAGCATAAATAAGTCTTATATTGATTCACCCCCCCTCTCAATATAAGTAAGTGTGCCAACACCTTCATTCTCTCTTTTCTCCGTCCATAGGAAACTGAAACATGTTGTCCTAATTTTATCCAACATGCTTTTAGGAATATGTGCCAAAATAGCCAATACACAAGGATTCCTTCCAAGAATGATTTCACTAAATTCAATTGACCAACACTTGAAAACCACCCATAATAACTATTAGTCACCCTCCCTTCTATTTTTTCATATAGCCAATACCAATCTTTGAATTGATTGTCATTAGGTTTTAGAAAAAAACATCTATACTTTACCTTTTATTGAAAGGCATTGGATTAAAGGATATTTTTTTAGAAAAATATATCTCTTATTCTTCCCCAAGTCCATCAAATAAAATTGAGGACTTATGGGCATTCAAATACATCCCTGTAAATTTGAAATATATATCTATGATTTTCTTGTATTTTAACTGAGCTTGAACCAAACAACATGACATCATCGAAAAATAATAAATGAGACAAGGATATAGAATTCCCTATTTTAATTGTTTTGATATAACCTTCTCTCTTGTAGGTTGCCACCTTCCTGCTTAATCCTTCAACAATCAACAATAAAAGAAAGGGGGGCATTGGGCATCCCTACCTAAGAGCCCTTATAGTATAAAAGAACTCGGATGTTGAAGCATTAACCAACATTGCAAATGAGGTAGAGGATAAACATCCCATTATCTAGTTAACCACTTGGGTCCTCATTCCTATATGAGTCAATGCTAATATGAGATAAAGCCAACTGACTTTTTCATATGCCTTGGCCAAATCTAACTTGATTACCATTGCTAGCAATTTTTTTTAACTTTGATTGTATGCAATCTTCTTGTGTTGTTCCCAATGCCTCATGTATTTTCCTATCATAGAGAAAATCAAACTACTCTTCAAATATAAATTCAGGGAATATACCTTAGTCTATTGGCCCAAATATTAGTTATGATTTTGTATATTGAATTGCACAGAGAAATGGGCATATAGTCACCAATGGTTCTACAATTTTTTTTTTTTGGAGTTAGAGCTATGGATGTAGCATTTAATTCTCTCAATACTTCCTCGAGACTCTGGATTTTTTAATTACTCTTAACAACTTTTCTTCTAGGAAATCATAAAAACCCAAATGAAATTTCATTGTCCATCCATATGGGCTTAGACTCTTAGCTTTTTTGAAATAATGCAACACTGATTTAAGTTCCTTAGAGGACACTTCTACTTACAAATCATCATTTTGTTGGTTATTAATCAATCTAGGAAAGAACAAAGCTACTTACTAATCTATAGAATATTAGATTTAGGAGGTTCTTGAAATAGGCTCTCGAAATTTTAACTCCTTCTTCATCTTCCATGAATGTTTTAACCTTTGTGTCATCCTTCTTTATTTCTCGCAAATTGTTTTTATTTTTTTTTGTCTTTTGAATAGTTATAGAATAATTTAGTATTTTCATCCCCATTTTCCTATTGGAATAGTAGGTTAGGTAGGTTCATCACACCTTTGGATCTTCTAGATACAATCAACTAACAATCGATAGTCAATTGGGAGAGTTGACTGAGCAATTGACTAAGATGGTCGATTGGGATTTCAATTGGTCGAGAAGTTAGACTAAAGAAATCCACCGATGCATAGATCAAGGTATAATTCAAAGAGTTCATTATGCACCCTCACTGATATAAGTGGACCTCCTCTTCCTCACTTCAAGGGGTTTGGTTACATCTTGATGCTATATAAGATGACCTTAGAAGTAGATCCATGATATAAATATGTGATATGTGTTGTGTATGGAAATATATTACTTTCTTACACTTCTTTGCATGTTGATCCATGCTCACTTGTGCTTAAGTGTTGTAATGGTGTATTTAGACACCATCTCTTCTTGGAATATATAGCTCTGATCTACCTAATTCCTTGGTTTCTTCAACATGGTATAAGAGCGGCTAATTTGAGATTCAACTTGCTGTATATGAGTCTCTTTGGAGGTTTTTGGTTGTACGCACTCATGATGAGTTGGATTTTTTTGATATATTAACTCAAGGTTTTGACTTGGAGACTGAATCTAGGATTAGATCTATAGATTAGTATCATGTGCTCCAAGCAAGAGGTCAACCACACTTATGGGATATGGGCATAATATATGGAAACACTTTTGAAGAGCAAAGTGCTCTAGTAGTTTAAAAAGACCACAATTACATATATGAAGGATGACCGACAATTTTTTTTCATAGATGGGAAGAAGGATGAGGCTATATGAGTCATAATGACCTACACATATAGGAATATAAACTTCAATACAAGTGGGATTGACTATTAAAATTATGTCTGAAAGAAACTGAAGACACTCTTTGATAAAACCAATGAAATTTAGGTTATAGAAATTGAGAAAGATTTGATTTCTCCGGGTCCTCTCTCTTTTGAAAAAAATTAATATTACTTGGCTAGTATGAAGGATATTCAATTGAAATTGGTTAAATGCATAAAAGGATTTTCCAAAGAAAGATGGTTAGTTCATAGAACTAATCCCGATGAATCTAAAGATGCACTATGGTGTGTTATGTTCAACATTTTGTACTAATTGGAATTCAAAAAAAAATGATGGTAATGATTATTCCTTTGATTCTTTATGTCGTCTTTTAATTAGGGCACATGAAAAATTGCATGATGAAGGGAAACTTGAAGTCAAGCAACAAACCCATTTGCTTAAAGGTAAGGATTTAGAAAGAGGTCGAAAATATAGTTAGGAGAAAGAATGTGACTGCATCAACCATAATGTTAAGAAGAAGCATGGTGACCAAATTACAACTAAGAAATGTAGAAAAAATAAAACCTATCATTATTGTGGGAAATTGGGTCACATGGAGAATGCTTGCTGGAAGAAACTAAGGACCTAGAGGAGAAGTGAAGAATCTTGAAGGAGACGTGTCGACTGGAAGATCGATCGACCTACAACAAAGAAATTAAGAAGGTAAGGAAGATAAGTGAACATTTTCTATTAGGTCTTCTCAAGCACTGCATGCTCACACTTCTCAGAGTGAACAAATAGTTGAATCCAATTGCACCCATCATATGGTTAAAGATGCTTCTCTATTTTCTCCATTAAGTGAAACTACATAAAAATAAATCTTTGTAGAAGATGATTATGCACTTATTGTTATTGGTCGTAGAAAGATTGAATTTCATAATGGTGTGATTATTGATGTGTACATTGTACCTATTTTGACTGCTAATTTGTTGTTTTTTCCCCAACTAACTCAGACTGGGAAGAAGGTATAATTTTGGCCAAACTGGTTTCTTGTGAAGGATACATAAAATAACGTTCTTTGTCACCAAGTTTTTCTTGATCCTAAGGACAAAATGTATAAGTTATGTGACTTTCCCAAGAAATATTTAGGACCAACTACACTCATAGCTTAGCCCAATGATCAAATGACTCAGACATCTAAATTTCCAAAGCTTGAAACTTATGGTGAAACATAACATGGTTACTAGAATACCTAGGGTTGTTTCCCCTGATGGAGTATGTGAAGGGTGTATGCTTGGCAAGCATCATCATGTTACTTTTGAAATGGGGAAGGGTTGGAGAGAAAAAACACAATTGGAACTTTCCCATAGTAACCTATGTTCCCTAAGCAAACTATCACTCACTGGTGTGAGGTGTGTTTTAACCTTCATTGATGAATTTTTTAGGTATGCTTGGGTATATTTCTTGAATAATAAGAGACATGTATTTTTAAATTTCAAGGAATTTAGGGCATTAGTTGAAAATCAATGTGGTTGACCTATGAAATGTTTAAGATCAAACAATGGAGGATAATATGTGGGAAATGATTTTGAAATCTACTTGTCACAAAATGGTATCTCTTGGCAGAGATTTATACCTTACATACCTTAGTGAAATGGAGTTGTAGAAAGGAAGAATAAGATTTTGTTATAAATGGAACATTGTTTGCTTCAAACCAAAGGTCTATTGACTAGGTTTTGGGTAAATATGTATTGGATGTGACTCCTGTTGAGAAATGGGGTGGGAGAAAAACATTTCTCAAAATTTTTAGAACCTTTTGGATGCATAGTGTGGGCTCACATTATGGATATTAATAGAAGAAATAAACTGGATGCAAAGAGTCATGCTTGTATCATGATTGGATACTCTAAAGAGTCAAAGGTTTACATGTTGTTTAACATTATCAAACAAGATATTATGTGAACAAGAGATGTTTCCTTTGATTATAATTCTTTTGATGTCACTTTGTTGATTCCTTTTCTAGTTTATTGATCCTTTGGAAATCTTGGATTAATCGACTACTATATAGGACCATCCATTGGACATTCAACTTATTTACTTGAACCAAATTGCAGTTAACATTCCATAATATATTCAACCACAAGTTTTGGGACCCCTATTCAATCTAGTAATGGCGATGTTGATATAAGAACTCCTTCAAGAAAAGGGATTTGATTCTTCCCAAATGGGTGAACAAGACAATTGATACTATCAAAGCTAATGCATGAGATATCAATGAATCAAGAAAGACTAGAAGTAAAAAATAATTTGGTAGTTTTTCTCTAATGATGCATGTGCTAGAGGCATGTAATCTAGATACATACACAAATGTATATGGCTGACCTGAATGGGAGAATGATATAGTTGGTGATAATCATTTCTTGATGAAGAATGAAACATGGGATTTAATTACTTGATTGCAAGGAAAGAATGTGGTGAACTGTCAATGGGTTTACAAGAACAAATTTACATAGGAAATCATCATCGAAAGAAATAATGCTCATTTGGTAGCAAAGGGTTTTTCTCATCAAGAAGGCATCAACGACACTAAAACATTTTTCCTCTTGTAAAAATGAACTCTATTCAATTGATTCTTTCATTTGTTCCTCATTTTGGAAGTGAGGTACACAAGATGGATGCTAAAAGTGATTTTCTACATGGTGATCTCATTGAAGATATTTATATGGAGCAACCCACCATATTTGAAAAGGATGCTAGTATTGTCTATCCATTGAAGAAATCCTTATATGGTCTGAAACAGGCCCCAGGGCATGGTATGCGAACATTGTCAATTTTTTTCTCAATATTGTTTTCAAATGATGCGAATCAGATCACAATATCTATGTATTTCATGTTAATGGTGAAACATTAATTGTTTCATTATATGTGGATGACTTGGTCATTACTGGAAGCAATATTGATTTAATTTTGGGTTTGAAGAAACAATTAGCAAGTACATTTAAGATGACTAACCTTTGACTATTGCATTTCTTTTTGGGAATCCAAAATTTACAAATGGATGATGGTATCTTTATTTTCCAACCCGGATATGTGCTAAAATATTTACAAAAGTTCAGAATGGATGAGTGTAAACCATGTGCTACACCATATCAATCATGGGTGCAACTAACCAAGGAGTGTGATTCTCCACAAGTTGATGCTACACTTTATCAATAACTTGTTGGTAGCCTTATCTATTTAACTCACAATTGACCCAATATTTCCTTTGTTGTTAGTGTGGTTTCTTAGTTTATGCAGGATCATGAGAAAGTTATCTTAATGCCACAAAGATAATATTTTGTTATATCAAGGGTACTTACTAGTTTGGTATAAATTATTACAATGAGGAAATGAACTAGTTGGTTGGCTACACTAACTCAAATTGGGATGGATATGGTGATGATAAGAAGTCTACATCTGGATATGTGTTTCATCTTGGTTTTGGACCCATATTTTGGTCTTCTATAAAGAGGAAGGTGGTCTCACTCTTGACCATAGAAGTATAATATCGTGGTGCAGTGCATGATGGTATAAAAGCAATTTGGATTTGACATCTCATGCATGAACCTAGTTTTCTAGTCGAAACATCGATTGTGGTATATTCTAACAATCAAAGTGTGATATAGATTGTAGAGAATCCTATTGCACATAATAAGATGAAGCATGTAGAGCTTCATGCTCATTAGTTGAGATAGTCGGTATAGGATAATGTCATGAATATTGTTTATTGTAGAACAAATGATCAAGTTGTTGATATCTTTATGAATCCTTTAGCAAAAGTTAATTTTGTGAAACTTTGGGCTATGCTTGGGCTTCATGAAGTTGCAATTATTGGGGCGGGGTGTGTGTGTGCATAGAAGTAATTTCACCTCCTGAATCTCCAAATCATTGTGTTGACGAGGGGATGTTGGAACAATAGGCTAAGCAAGTCCATCAAACATTTGGATATTCTATAGACAATAAACTTAGAGAGTTGAGTGAATGGTTGGTTGGGCATTTGATTGGCCAAGAAATTAGACTAAATTAATTGACTAGTGCATAGAACAACACATAATTTAAGGGTTTATTTGTGTTCCCTCACCAATCTAAGTGGACCTCATCTTCCTCACTTCAAGGGAGTTGGCTACATCTTTTTGATATATAATATGAAATAAGGAGCCAATATATGAAATGAATGTGTGATATGTGTTGTGTATGGAAATATTTTGGTTTCTTAGACTTCTATGTATTTTGAGATATGTTCGCTTATGCTTAAGTGTTATAATTGTGTCTTTAGACACCTCCTCTTCTTGGAATACCTAGTTCTATGTGTGCATAAAAGTAATTTCACCTCCTGAATCTCCAAATCATTATGTTGATGAGGGGATGTTGGAACAATAGGCTAAGCAAGTCCATCACACATTTGGATATTCTATAGACAATAAAATGGGAGAGTTAAACAAATTTTTGATTGGGCATTTGACTGGCCAAGAAATTAGGCTAAATTAATTGACTAGTGCATATAACAACACATAATTTAAGGATTTAGTTGTGTTCCCTCACCAATCTAAGTGGACCTCATCTTCCTCACTTCAAGGGAGTTGGCTACATCTTTTTGATATATAAGATGACCTAAGGAGCCAATCTATGAAATGAATGTGTGATATGTGTTGTGTATGGAAATATTTTGGTTTATTACACTTCTATGTATTTTGAGATATGCTCACTTATGATCAAGTGTTATAATGGTGTCTTTAGACACCTCCTCTTCTTGGAATACCTAGTTCTATTGTCTACCTAATTTTTTGATTCTCCATCATTTCTAACCAAATAACCTTAGTTTTTAACATCCACTATGCTTCCTCTTGTTCCAACAATCTTCTTTTTACTCCCTCTAGCTATGTTAACTTGACATTTTCTTCACTGGTAAACATTCCATCTTTATTTCTATCAAATAATAACTTAATATGATCCTAAGTCTCTTTCAATTATTTTTTAGTATTTTGTGATTTTTTCCTTGCCCATTCAACCACTATTTTCTTTACTTTCTTCATATTTTTTACAAGATGGTACATAGCAATCTCACCTAAGTTTGGATCAAATTTCTTCCAATTTTATATAACCATGTTTCAAAATCCCTCGTGTTCAATCCAATTATGGTTAACTTAAAGGGTCTCGATGGTTTATGTTTTTGTTTTTTCACTTGAAGCATAATAAGCAAATGATTTGATTCTCCTCCTTGATCTACCCAATATTTCAATCTATTTTCTTCCTCTAAAAACATTTTCGTTATAAAAAATCTATCTAAACACTTTGAGACCCCATCTATGCCAATTTTGTAGTTCCTACACATTTGGACCATCTCTGAGGGTTCCACATAACATAATCCAAGGTCCCAAAACACCTAAGAGAAATATTCAACCAAAGGGTCTTTCTTGTCTCCTTCCCCCCAATTTTCTCTCACCTTACATTTTAGATTTAAATATCCTCCCATTATAACATTGTATTCTCTAATCAAGCCCAACATTTTGAAGTTGTTGTAGACATATTTTCTTCTTTTATAAGGGCCATATTTGTTAATAATTGAGAATAATTTCCCTAATTCTTTGGACCTTAAATTATTTTGGTTACTTTCATTAAGAAAAGATAGATTTGTAACTTCCATTGTATCTCTACAACCTATTACTATGCCTACTAACCTTCTATCCAAGTCTAAAGAACATAAGGACCAATCTATTATACATGAGGATGGGATAGACACTACTTTTGTCCTTTCACACATGGATTCATGAATCAAAATATCATATGGTTTATAATGGGAGAATAATCTCTTGAGGGATAACTTCTTATGGGCACCCCCTACCCCTTTCACATTTAGATAAATAATTATCATAATTTAACCCTGTTTTAGGCACTCCCTACTCCAAGGGTCCACTCAATAGTCATATATTTACCTTCTATTACCTATTTGTTGGCCTTCTTCTTAGCTATTCATAGATACAAGTCTTGATCTTGGGATATACTTCCCTTAGTCCCCATCTCTTCTTTTTGAGAGTTATCTCTTCTAGGTTTGAGCTTGTAATGGCCCTAATTCCTCCCTTCCTCCACTAGATTAATTCCCTCCAAACCACAATTAACACTACTTTTAGAGGAAGAGTCCTCTAAATTTGGATTCTCCTATTCTAATAGAGAGGGACCTTTAGGTTTATTTTCTATCCCACCTTAGAGTATATGATTTTCTCTTTGTTCATTCGCACCCTACTTATTAAGTGAGGGGAGATTCAAGTATTTCGATTCCTTTGATAAAATTTTGACTGGTTCCTTTATCTTTGAAAATTATTGTGAATGGGAAGTAGGAGTATTTTTGTTCTTTCCTTTTACTAACGATTCACATAAACCTTCTAGTTTGGTATATGTTGGTTCTGTCCTCACATCTAATTATTCCATAATGCTACATGCTTCTTCTTTTATTCCATCTTCTGTAAAAATTTGGTTCTTGTCTTCAAGACCTTTCCCTAATTTTAATTCTAAATATATTAATGATTATTTTTCTTCAACTCCACCCTTTCATAATTTTTGGTCCCTCCTTGGGGTTTTCTCATTTTACTTCCAAATCCACTTTCACCCTAAATAAGGGCATTCTTTCTAGACATGCTCAATGGTATGGAAGTTAGAGAATTTGAAGTTCAAATT
>JZKD02S2091040.1:0-22715 GCA_000966675.3 Picea glauca
GATAAAGTAAGGTGACAAAATCAAGAAGGAATATTTAAATATTAAAGTATTGGAGAACTTTCTATTTATGGAAAGTGGTTAACCCTAAAATAAGGAAAATAAGTTAAGTGACCTAGAAATGGGTTAAGTGACCTAAAAATGGGTTAATTGACCTAAATTATGAAAGTATAAATAAGATAGCAATGGTCTCTTGTAGATCATCCTTTGTGTGGATCAATGGAGAGCTTCTTGTGGGAATATATTTTGGAGTATTGATGGAGAGCTTCTTGTGAGAGATTCTTGAGTATTTTTGGTGTGGAACACTTGCGTATATTGAAGATCTATAGGTGACTGAGGTAACCAAGGATATATAAGCTTAAATGCTGAGGAAATTAAAGAAAAGAAGACAGAAATGCAATGAAGGATAAATTCTTTTGATGGTGCTTTCTAAGGTATGTTATTTACAGGTCATCTCACCATTTTCGCTATAACTATTTTTATATAATGATTCAGATCCTTAAATTGCTATGAAAGTGAGAAAACATAGCTAAGTATATGTGTTTAAAATCTCATCTTGTGGGTCATTGTATTTTAGGAGTTACACTCCGTGGAAAATAGGGTTTGTGGCTAGTCCTGAAACTAGCCAAAATCAGGTGTTTCGGGTAAAAACGTCATAACTTCTTCATAACAGATCCAAATTTAGTGAGACCAATTGTGTTGGTTATATTACATTTTGTAGTATGCTTTGTAACCGTTTAAAATCTATTCATCAAATATTTTGTGCGGGGCATGCTCTACAAGGTCGCTCTCTAGAATAAGCCATAATTTAGCAAGGTATGCCATTTTTTCTATAACTCCTTTTATGAGAGGTTCCAAGTAGTTCCACTTGGAGGCATTGCATAAAACACACTGAAGAAAATTTTATATCATTTTCAAATATTTATTTAGTACAGGTACAAAGTTATGATTATTTCAAGTTAGGGTTGTTGACTAATCTAAAACTAGTCATGGTTGAGACAAGCAGTTGATGAGTTGGCACATACATGAGGTGTATAGTTGATAATGTTGGTACATATTGATGATTCATTGTTGATGAGTGGTTGAAACATGATTTGTATATACTTGGTACATGGTTGGATGCACTTGTTTATGGTACAGGTTGATTACAGGTTGTTTGGCACAGGTTGGTACATGGTTGGATGCACTTGTTTATGGTACAGATTGATATATGTTGAGGATTGTTGCCTCATCTCAGTTGGTGCTGAGAATGCAAGATGAGTCTTGCATATATAGCTGGTGCTCTTGTAGATTTGTACTCTATTCAGTTGTTGCTGATAAACCCCAAGGATTGTAGTCCGTAATAAAAAGAAAACTGTACATACATCTTGTGTTCTTTGTGTTCATTGTGGTGATGAATTGTTGATGATATATTGTTGGTATATACTGCTGATATGTGCTCACATCTAACTGGTTATAAATGAAAACAATGGGAAATGAATAAATGTTAAATGCTAATTGATGAGTTTTTGTGCAAGAGGGAAGTTTTGGGAAAAAGAGCCCCACACTCATTCACCCCCCCCCTCTAAGTGTGGTAGGTGTGTCCAACAGAAGCAAGCATGGAATATTTTGGTTGGTGCAGCTGGCTACCGAAGCTAAAAGGAAAGTTAATGAAATGGTTAAGTCGTGTCTTATGAACATGAATGGACTGAGCACAAGGGAAGATGTGAACATCTTGTCTTTAGGTTCCTATGATTGTTTAATTGGTATGTGTTAGCTCCCAAAATGAATCGGTCACTATGGTTTCATTTTGTGGTTGATAGCATGGTTATTGGTAGTTTTGTCCATTTTGTTTTAATTTTTCCTAGTGGAAAAACTTAGGTTTTTAATTCATATCTTAGAAATAAGTCGATCCATAGAGGTATTTTCTTTAAAATTTCAAGAAAAGACTTTCAACATCTAACATGTGTTTCAAAGTAGATGATTAGCTGGTGAAAGCGACGATTTTCAACAGTTAAGGAGCACTTTCCCACATACCGTTAGCTGGCGAAAGCGCGGAACACGTGTGTTTTCTCCACGTTTTCAAAAATCAAAAGATGACATGCTCAACACACGTCACGTAATCATTATAAGGCACTGGTGAAAGCGGATAATGATGAAGATTCGGTTTTGCACGTCTAAATCGAAATTCAAAGCGGATCATGTTCATGAATGCATGCTTCACAAGATAATGGCGCTGGAGATGATGATTTCAAATTCATCATCACAGGTAAAGGAGCGGTACTACTCAGTTGGTGACATCAAATCGACACTTCATATCCCCAACACGCATTATCCACAGGCATATGCTATGGTTTCATTTTTGAAAAACAACGCCAAGAGTTTTCACCAGCGCCAAACCTTGGCTCAAACAACAAATTACAGTGTTTTTGTTTGCAAAATTGTTTGGGGTTCGAGTTCCATATGGAAAAGAAACGAAGCGGTTCATTGTTAAGGAAAGAATTAGACAGTCTATCCTTTTTACAAGCACATCCAGAGGTACAAAAACGCTTCTCAGATGCAAGTTGCATGGGATATGTTGAGAAGCTACAGAATGGCTGCCACCAAACAACAACTGAGGTGTTTTCTAAATCATATGATGGAAATAAAGCCCGTGTTGGGTCTTTGGAAATCATAGTGGATGAAGCCACCATTGCTACAAAAACCAACTTACCTAGTGTTGACCGCCCATTTAGCAATGGTGGTCAACTCATGTGCCATGAAGGTGCATCACCAGATGCAAATTTGTTGAAGACAGTTTTGGTTCTACTTGGGCATTTGATGCTCCAGCACTAAATTTTGTAAACGAAATTTCCGCACCCCTGCGTGGGTTGATAATGTAATAAGTCTGCATGGATCATAGTTAGGTCAGGTANCAAGATTAGTGTTCTTCATCCTCTCCTTTCAAAATACTTGATCTGATTATTGTTTTCTGAAAGCACTGTTTCTTTTGAATGTATTATGAGTTGTCTATTACATTAATCATTGAGGATCCCATTGTTCCAAGTATACCTACACATTATTTTATTAAGTTACCAAGAATCCTTATATTCCAACCCTAAGGAGTTTCTTGGAGTGATAACAGTATGGATTGGTTAGACCAACACCATGCCATCTTAGACTATTATAACAAGGCTTTAACTTGCCTGGATGAGGAAGGAAATCAGAGAACAGTCCAAGGAATTCCCAAGGCAATTACTATCGGAGAAATTTCAGCATTGCAGCTGAAGAAATGTTACAGAAAAGGGTGTCAAATATGTGTAGCCCATAAGGAAGAAGAACCTAAGGATAAGGTGTCAAATCTAGAGGATCATGCAGTCTTGGAAGATTTTAAATATGTGTTCAAGGAGGTACCAAGACTACCCCCAAAGAGAGATATTGATTTCTCTATAAATTTAATGTCTAGAGTAGCTCTAGTGTCAAAGAGTCCTTACAGAATGAGTACACCAAAGTTGAAGGAGTTGCAAATGCAGCTTGAAGACCCTATGAAGAAGGTGTATATATTCCCAAGTGTGTCACCTTGGGGTGCCCCAGTCTTGTTCGTGAAGAAGAAAGATGGAACATTGATATTGTGCATTCATTTCAGACAATTGAATAAAGTAACTATAAAGAACAAGTATCCCTTACCAAGGATTGATGATCTCTTCGATCAGTTGAAGGATGCAAGGATATTTTCGAAGATAGATCTAGGTCAGGATACCATCAGGTAAGGATTAAAGAGGAAGATATTAGAAAGACCGCCTTCGGGACACAGTATGGTCATTATGAGTTCACAGTGGTGCCATTTGGGTTATCAAATGCACCAGTTGTTTTCATGTGCCTAACGAATGGTGTTTTCCAAGAATATTGGATAAGTTTGTCATTATCTTTTTGAAGAGCATGAGCATCATTTGAGGATGGTGTTACAAGTGATAAGATAGCATCAGATGTATGCCAAATTGAGCAAGTGCTCATTTTACCAAAATCAAACCCATTATTTGGGGCATATCATTTTAGAGGATGAGATAGCAGTGGATCCTGAGAAGATAGAATCCATTAGAGAATGGTCAATGCCAAATAATGTGACTAAAGTCAGAAACTTTATGGGTCTAGTTGGCTACTACAAAAGGTTCATTGCAGGATTTTCGAGAATAGCTCACTTAATCACTTCCTAGCAAAGAAAAGGGGTGAAATTTCAATGGACAGCAGAATGTGAAATGAGCTTCCAACAATTGAAGCAATTATTAACTAGTGCTCCAATTTTAAGGATTGCAGATCCAAATGAGGACTTCATTGTATGCACAGATTCATGTAAAGAAGGACTTGGTGGAGTCCTCAATCAAAATGGGTTTGTGGTATGTTATGAATCAAGGAAGTTGAAGAATCATGAAAGGCACTATGCCACTCATGATTTGGAGTTGGCAGCCATAGTGCATGCCTTGAGGAAGTGGAGGAAATACCTCATGGGGAAAAGGTTTGAGTTGAGGACAAACCATAATGGTCTGAAATATTTATTTGATCAACCAACTCTAAATGCCAGGCAAAGTAGATGGTTAGAATTTCTCTGTGAGTATGACTTTAATATAAAGCATATCAAGGGGAAAGAGAACAAAGTGGATGATTCACTTAGCATAAGAGTGCATGAGTTGCATGCTACAACCATTAGCATGTACCAATCAGATTTGAAAGATAGAATTTTGGAGGATGCAAAATCATATTTTCAATACAAGGAATTGGTAACGAAATTGCAGCAGGTTAAAATGTAGCGGAAAGTTGAAGATTATGAATTGGGAATTGATGGAATTCTCTTGTACGAAAACATAGTTTATGTACCCAATTCTCCTGAATTGAGTAGTGCAATTTTAAAAGAAATTCACAATGTACCTTATGCAGGACACCCAGGATATCAGAAAATAATTTCAACAGTCAAGAGCCAATATTATTGGCCAGGAATGAAGAGGGAGATTGTTGAATACATAGATAAATTATTGGAGTGTCAAACGTTCAAGGATTAGCATAGACACCCAGTTGGGTTACTGCAACCATTACCCATTCCTGAGTGGAAATGGGAAGTTGTAACAATGGATTTCATCACAAGATTGCCTAGAACAAGTAAGCAGCATGATGCAATCATGGTGATGGTGGAAAAGATTACTAAAGCTGCCTATTTTATCCCATTGAAGACTACTCACAAGCCAACTAATGGTGTTGATATTTATATGAGATAAATAGCATGCTTGCATGGCATACCCAAGACAATTGTGTCTGACAGAGACCCAAAGTTTACTGCAAAGTTTTGCAAAGGGTTCGAAACAAATCTGAACTTTAGCACAACCTATCATCCTGATTCTAATGGGAAAATGGAAAGGGTGAACCAAGTGATAGAGGATATGCTAAGGATGTATGTGATGGAAAAACCATCTAAATGGAAAGATTATCAACACTTGGTACAATTTGCCTACAACAATGGGTATCAAACATCACTGAAGATTAGCCTGTTTGAAGCACTTTATGGTAGAAAGTGCAACACCTCGGTAAGTTGGGACAAACCAGTTGACAGGGCAGTGGTTGGGCTAGAGTTTCCCAAGGAAATGGAAGAGCAAATGCTGAAGATTAAAAAAAAATTGAAGGCTTCCCAAGATCGGCAGAAAAGCTATGCTGGTAAGAACAGAACTCACAGGGAGTTTGAAGTAGGGGATCATGTATTCTTGAAAGTGAATCCCAACAAAATCTCCCTGAAGTTGGGAAATTGTTCAAAGTTGGTAGCTCACTATTGTGGGCCATTTGAAATCCTAGAGAGGATTGGTCCAGTAGCATATATTCTTGCATTGCTTGCATCTATGTCTATACATAATGTATTTCATGTCTCATTGCTTAAGAAATATATACCCGATGCTAATCATGTTATTGATTGGAATGTGATTTAGGTGGAGCAAGAAAGCGCTTTGCAGGTGCATCTGGTGTGCATACTGGACCGAAAAAGAAAGCAGCGCTGAAATCAATCCATAGGGCTTGTAAAAGTCCAGTGGACCTGGTATGGTCCTGAGGCTGCAACATGAGAGGATGAAGATGCTATGCAAGCAGAGTACCCACATCTTTTTGAAGATTTTGGAAATCTTGTTGTGTAAATAAGTTGCACTAAGGACTGTGAAAAAATAAGGGGATGGGATTGTAACACCCCAAGGTCGAGCCCCTGCTGAATTGTAATTATGTTTATAGGTTGGTGATCCAAGTGTTTATAAGATGGAAGACTTATGTGTTTATTAGGCCGAAGAGCCTAGATGCTTAAGGACAGTGAGCCTATTCCTGTATATGTAAACACTCATATCATTAATATAAATACTTTGTTCCATGTAAACTGACCATGATAAAAGAGAATGGGGGACTAAGCTCCACTAGGTAGGGAAAGGGAAGGGGCTAAGTGTTTAGGAATATGGGCTAAGCTAGAGGGCTTACCTCTAAAGGGATAATATTATATTATTATTTCCTAAAGGCTAAGGTTTGGCATAACCTGTGTTGTCCTAAGTTCCTAAGGAAAGGGAACGAGTGTTAAGTGGAGCTCATGCAGCTTCAGGAAGACATGTGTCAACCTAGGTGCATGCAGTTTTAAGTGGGAAATTCATCTCATCGGGGGTTCCCTCATCGTTCTCACGATGGTCACCATTCTGGAGTTCTTCCATACACCCCATTGATTCACGCACTGAGCCATCCTCTCCATCCTCAACCTCTGCTTCATTCATGCACCTCTAGAACCTGCAATCACTTTGACCTATCCCGTACTTTTTGTGTGAATCACAGTGCACCTGTCCTTTTCTTGAGCATGTACCATTCCTTAAGGGTTTGTTGTTGTTTCCAAAGTAGTTCCTTAACTCAGAGTTCCTTGCTTCCATCATATGTTCTATACCGAGCTTTTTTGTTGCCATCACGCTTCCTCAAATTAACTTAGGAGTTGGAATGAAGAGGCGGGTTATCATGCCCGTGGACTGAAGAAGCAAATTGTTAGGCCTGTAAGCAACTCTCTCCAGATGAGAGAGGTTGTTGGGGAAGTGAATTTCCCAGAGGGAGCCCAAAAACACCTATAGTGCTCTGAGAATTCATGTTCAACCTCTTGTTGAAGCCCTAGAAGGGAAGTTGGGCAGTCGGAGGACTATTGAGTAGAGAAGGGGCACACTTCCTCAGGTGGGACATGCATGTGGGGAATGATAGGTTGTAGGTTTTTAGTGTGAGTTGGATCCTGGGAGAAAATCCTTCCTGTTGATTGGTGTGACTTTCATGTTGTCCTTGCCAAGCCTAGGAATCCCTTGCCCGGTGGAGTTTAGTCCCAGCTCGGGGGTGACCCACTGCTGAGCATGATGAGCAGCATGGTCTAAGGCTAGGAGGTTTGTGGGAAGTCTGCACGCAGTTGGTGGTCATCTATTAAAATATAAGTACCAGATCTGTGTTCTTTGTATGATGTGTATCTTGAAATCAAGTTATAATGTTATTAGAATTGTCTGTATATATTGCTTGTATGTTTAATTTTGTTTCTACATACATAATTGTATGTACATAATGCTAAAACTGTTTAAATTTCATTAGATAGATATGTATATAAATATATATGGTATCAGAGCATAAAAGTTATTCGGTGGCATGGCATGGCCTGTTGGTTTAAGGTCGGGGATGTCACGAATTGGTATCAAAGAAGAAAATAAAAGATACAGTTGTTTGGGTAGCATTACCCAACAAAGGTTGATGGTCAGGGATGTCACAGGACATGACCTCAGGTCCAATACTAGGATTTTCATTAGTCGCTGGAATGGAGGATGAAAGTTACGATGACATATTTGGCATACTAAAAGAGAAAGGGATAGAGACCGAAGGTATGGACTGAGTATTGTATCCAAGCGAACTAAAAAGTGACCCGAAAGAGTTCATTACTATGGGTTGAGTAGCATGCATAGGCTAGATAGGAGTAATGATGGGAACTTCCAGTACTACAACCTTTGCGGTTGAAGGAGTCGAAGGAACCCCATTAAATACAGTAGGTATATGAGTTGTGGGACTCTCATTGTCGTTCGAACTCGACTAAGTACTCATACTTGTATAATCACGAGTCTCGTAGGTGGAGGTGTCTGTAACACATTTTATAACTTTGAGCCTCTTAGAAGGCAAAGACTCAAGGTGTGGTGTTAACTTCAACAAACGGCGAGACCTACGAGGAAGTTGGTCTGGCTCCACGATGACTCAAGACTCGAGATATAAAAACAAAATCCTAGGGCCAACTAACAATCAGAGAGCACACCAATTTAAACAAAAAGTCCAAATGCACACAAACAGGATATAGTAGATGAAAATGGGCCTCCCTCAATAAAGTAGGTATGCCTCACCCAAGAGGGGCCTGAGACTCCCTTCAAAAGATTGGAGGTATTAGAATTAGTTATAAGGCCCCTCATGGGCTTAACAACGCAGTTGGTCAGATCCTCCATAAAGGTTGTGTGTTGTCCAACCCTTATCTGACTCAAGGTGTTAGACATATGGCTTAGGTTGATGGACAATTGGTATGGATTATTGGTTGTCATTGATGTCAACCATTGTAGAGTGATATTGTATATTGATGTCAACACTTATTAATTGATGTCAACCATTGGAGAGTGATATTGTATATTGATGTCAACACTTAGTGATTGATGTCAACCCTTGGAGAAAGTCTGGTAGCACAAAGTTATGGGTAAGGGACCCAAGTTTTTGAGGTATAAGGGCATGAATATCAATGAATTTACAGGTAATACCATTCTATATGTATAGTACATGTCATTCCATTTCTGGTGATATGTGGAATGTCACATAACTCCTCACGGTTAGAGAGTTATGGCCTTGTGAAGTTGGAGAACCCTCATGAGCTAACTAGAAGCCCCTAGAAGGTAAAAGAAGTCAAATTACTCTAGAAACTCCTAGAAGAAGTTGACTATTCAAAGTGGGCGAGACTAGGAGTTAATCATGGGTATAGTTGTTGCATTAAGAAAATAATAAATTAGTTGCAACAAGAATTTGTGAGTTTGGTAATTATGGTAAAGTAGTTGTGATGAGAAGATTGAATAGTCAAAGTGGTTGACCAAGAAATACATTAAATAATAAAGTGGTTGCAACAAGAAGTTAGTTAAGGGAAAAGAAGCTATGAATTGAAAAATTATATAAAAGTTAGTTGCAACAAGAAGTTTTGAGTAAAGAGAAATTATTTAAATAATAAAGTAGTCAAAGTGGTCAAGTGGACAAAGTGACTAAGTTGACAAAGTTGGTTAAGTGGACAAAGTGGCTAAGTGGACAAAATGGTTAAGTGGAAAAAGTGGCTAAGTGGACAAATTTGTTTAAGTGGAAAAAGTGGCTAAGTGAACAAAGTTTGTTAAGTGGACAAAGTGGCTAAGTGGACAGAGTGGTTAAGTGGATACTTCTAGAGGAAGCTACTTGGAGAGTATAAATAAGAGAGCAAGGGTCTTCCATTAGTATCCATTTTTTTTAGCATATTGAATATCTACAAGTGACTGAGGTAACCAAAGGATATATAAGAATAATTTCATAGGGAAGGTGAAGTAAAGAAGACCGAAATTCATGGGAGGATAAATGCTTTTGATCATGCTTTCTAAGGTATGTTTTTTACAGGTCATCTCACCATTTTCGCAATAACGCTTTTTCTAGAATAATTCAGACCGCAAAATTGGGAGACCGTTCAGAAAACATATCCAAGTAACTATGATAAAAATTTCATCTTGGGGGTCGTTGTATTTTGGGAGTTACACTCCATGGAAAATATGGTTTGTGGCTAGTCTTGAAACTAGTATAAAACAGGTGTTTCAGGTAAAAATGTCATAACTTATTCATAACAGATCGAGATTAAGTAAGACAAAATGTATTGGTTAGATTATAGTCTATAGTATGTTGTGTACCATTTTCATATCTATACAACAAATATTCCATGAGAGGCAATCTCTACAAGTTTGATCTCTAGAATAAGCCATAATTATTATTTTCATGCAGAAGGAAGAATTTTCATCTACCAACTCAAAGGAAAGGCATCCATGTGGTGGGATTAGCTTGTGCAGGTGCAGCACATTAAAGAGAAAAATGTTACTTGGAGAGAATTCAAGAAGTATTCCGAAAAGAAATACTTGACTAAGAGATACTATGACAAGAAAATGAAAGAGTTCTTTGAACTCAAGCTTGAGAGTATGACAATAGATGAAAATGAAAGAAGCTTTTTAGAATTGTTGAAGTATGTTTCTTCATCAAGGATGAGACAACTAAGATTCATAGGTATTTGAGTGAGTTTCCATCATTCATTAGTAACAAAATACATTATTATGATCCCAAAGCATTGGAGGATACCATAAGGCGAGATAAGTGCCTATATGATCAACAAAAAGCAAGGCCAACTTTCCAAAAAGCTTGGGAAGACAAGAAGAAATTCAATATGGATTAGAGGAAAAAGGGAACTAAGCCACCATTCTTCAGAAATAATCCTCAGGGACAACCAACTTCTAGAGAACCCAGAACGATTGAGACAAGGGGTCAAAGGCGAAGGCATACACCTATCGAGTGTTGGGGTTGTAAAGGAAATCATATGTTTAGAGATTGTCCTCATAGAGGTGAAAAAGTGAGGATTGTTGACAATGTACAATGAGTTGAAACAATGGAGGACATGGGCAGAAATGTACCAAGGATCTATGCATCCCTGGACAACAAGCAAGTCGAGTATAAGTCACATATAATTGAAGTGGAAGGTATGATTGACAACAAAGCCATTACTATTTTGATTGATTCCAGAGCTATTAATAGTTATATATATCCTAAGATGGTGGAAAGTTTGCATTTTTCAAGAAGCAAGCATGGAAAATTTTGGTTGGTGCAGCTAGTTACCAAATCTAAAAGGAAGGTTAATGAGATGGTTAAGTCATGTCTTATGGACATGAATGGACTGAGCACAAGGGAAGATGTGAACATCTTGTATTTAGGTTCCTATGACAATCTAATTGGTATGGATTGGTTAGACCAACACCATGCCATCTTGGAATGTCATAACAAGGATTTAACTTGCCTGGATGGGAAGGAAATCAGAGAACAGTCCAAGGAATTCCCAGGGCAGTTACTATTGAAGAAATTTCAACATTGCAGATGAAGAAATGTTACAAAAAAGGGTGTCAAATATTTTCAGCCCATAAGGAAGAAGCACCTAAGGATAAGGTGCCAAATATGGAGGATCATGCAGTCTTGGAAGATTTTGAATATGTGTTCAAGGAGGTACCAAAACTACCCCCAAAGAGAGATATTGATTTCTCTATAAATTTGATGCCTAGAGCGGCTCTAGTGTCAAAGACTCCTTACAGAATGAGTACACCAGAGTTGAAGGAGTTATAAATGAAGCTTGAAGAACCTCTAAAGAAGGTGTATATATGCCCAAGTGTGTCACCTTGGGGTGCCCCAGTCTTGTTCGTGAAGAAAAAATATGGAACACTGATATTGTGTATTGATTTCAGACAGTTGAATAAAGTAACTATAAAGAACAAGTATCCCTTACCAAGGATTGATTATCTCTTCGATTAGTTGAAGNGCTCCACTAGGTAGGGAAAGGGAAGGGGCTAAGTGTTTAGGAATATGGGCTAAGCTAGAGGGCTTACCTCTAAAGGGATAATATTATATTATTATTTCCTAAAGGCTAAGGTTTGGCATAACCTGTGTTGTCCTAAGTTCCTAAGGAAAGGGAACGAGTGTTAAGTGGAGCTCATGCAGCTTCAGGAAGACATGTGTCAACCTAGGTGCATGCAGTTTTAAGTGGGAAATTCATCTCATCGGGGGTTCCCTCATCGTTCTCACGATGGTCACCATTCTGGAGTTCTTCCATACACCCCATTGATTCACGCACTGAGCCATCCTCTCCATCCTCAACCTCTGCTTCATTCATGCACCTCTAGAACCTGCAATCACTTTGACCTATCCCGTACTTTTTGTGTGAATCACAGTGCACCTGTCCTTTTCTTGAGCATGTACCATTCCTTAAGGGTTTGTTGTTGTTTCCAAAGTAGTTCCTTAACTCAGAGTTCCTTGCTTCCATCATATGTTCTATACCGAGCTTTTTTGTTGCCATCACGCTTCCTCAAATTAACTTAGGAGTTGGAATGAAGAGGCGGGTTATCATGCCCGTGGACTGAAGAAGCAAATTGTTAGGCCTGTAAGCAACTCTCTCCAGATGAGAGAGGTTGTTGGGGAAGTGAATTTCCCAGAGGGAGCCCAAAAACACCTATAGTGCTCTGAGAATTCATGTTCAACCTCTTGTTGAAGCCCTAGAAGGGAAGTTGGGCAGTCGGAGGACTATTGAGTAGAGAAGGGGCACACTTCCTCAGGTGGGACATGCATGTGGGGAATGATAGGTTGTAGGTTTTTAGTGTGAGTTGGATCCTGGGAGAAAATCCTTCCTGTTGATTGGTGTGACTTTCATGTTGTCCTTGCCAAGCCTAGGAATCCCTTGCCCGGTGGAGTTTAGTCCCAGCTCGGGGGTGACCCACTGCTGAGCATGATGAGCAGCATGGTCTAAGGCTAGGAGGTTTGTGGGAAGTCTGCACGCAGTTGGTGGTCATCTATTAAAATATAAGTACCAGATCTGTGTTCTTTGTATGATGTGTATCTTGAAATCAAGTTATAATGTTATTAGAATTGTCTGTATATATTGCTTGTATGTTTAATTTTGTTTCTACATACATAATTGTATGTACATAATGCTAAAACTGTTTAAATTTCATTAGATAGATATGTATATAAATATATATGGTATCAGAGCATAAAAGTTATTCGGTGGCATGGCATGGCCTGTTGGTTTAAGGTCGGGGATGTCACGAATTGGTATCAAAGAAGAAAATAAAAGATACAGTTGTTTGGGTAGCATTACCCAACAAAGGTTGATGGTCAGGGATGTCACAGGACATGACCTCAGGTCCAATACTAGGATTTTCATTAGTCGCTGGAATGGAGGATGAAAGTTACGATGACATATTTGGCATACTAAAAGAGAAAGGGATAGAGACCGAAGGTATGGACTGAGTATTGTATCCAAGCGAACTAAAAAGTGACCCGAAAGAGTTCATTACTATGGGTTGAGTAGCATGCATAGGCTAGATAGGAGTAATGATGGGAACTTCCAGTACTACAACCTTTGCGGTTGAAGGAGTCGAAGGAACCCCATTAAATACAGTAGGTATATGAGTTGTGGGACTCTCATTGTCGTTCGAACTCGACTAAGTACTCATACTTGTATAATCACGAGTCTCGTAGGTGGAGGTGTCTGTAACACATTTTATAACTTTGAGCCTCTTAGAAGGCAAAGACTCAAGGTGTGGTGTTAACTTCAACAAACGGCGAGACCTACGAGGAAGTTGGTCTGGCTCCACGATGACTCAAGACTCGAGATATAAAAACAAAATCCTAGGGCCAACTAACAATCAGAGAGCACACCAATTTAAACAAAAAGTCCAAATGCACACAAACAGGATATAGTAGATGAAAATGGGCCTCCCTCAATAAAGTAGGTATGCCTCACCCAAGAGGGGCCTGAGACTCCCTTCAAAAGATTGGAGGTATTAGAATTAGTTATAAGGCCCCTCATGGGCTTAACAACGCAGTTGGTCAGATCCTCCATAAAGGTTGTGTGTTGTCCAACCCTTATCTGACTCAAGGTGTTAGACATATGGCTTAGGTTGATGGACAATTGGTATGGATTATTGGTTGTCATTGATGTCAACCATTGTAGAGTGATATTGTATATTGATGTCAACACTTATTAATTGATGTCAACCATTGGAGAGTGATATTGTATATTGATGTCAACACTTAGTGATTGATGTCAACCCTTGGAGAAAGTCTGGTAGCACAAAGTTATGGGTAAGGGACCCAAGTTTTTGAGGTATAAGGGCATGAATATCAATGAATTTACAGGTAATACCATTCTATATGTATAGTACATGTCATTCCATTTCTGGTGATATGTGGAATGTCACATAACTCCTCACGGTTAGAGAGTTATGGCCTTGTGAAGTTGGAGAACCCTCATGAGCTAACTAGAAGCCCCTAGAAGGTAAAAGAAGTCAAATTACTCTAGAAACTCCTAGAAGAAGTTGACTATTCAAAGTGGGCGAGACTAGGAGTTAATCATGGGTATAGTTGTTGCATTAAGAAAATAATAAATTAGTTGCAACAAGAATTTGTGAGTTTGGTAATTATGGTAAAGTAGTTGTGATGAGAAGATTGAATAGTCAAAGTGGTTGACCAAGAAATACATTAAATAATAAAGTGGTTGCAACAAGAAGTTAGTTAAGGGAAAAGAAGCTATGAATTGAAAAATTATATAAAAGTTAGTTGCAACAAGAAGTTTTGAGTAAAGAGAAATTATTTAAATAATAAAGTAGTCAAAGTGGTCAAGTGGACAAAGTGACTAAGTTGACAAAGTTGGTTAAGTGGACAAAGTGGCTAAGTGGACAAAATGGTTAAGTGGAAAAAGTGGCTAAGTGGACAAATTTGTTTAAGTGGAAAAAGTGGCTAAGTGAACAAAGTTTGTTAAGTGGACAAAGTGGCTAAGTGGACAGAGTGGTTAAGTGGATACTTCTAGAGGAAGCTACTTGGAGAGTATAAATAAGAGAGCAAGGGTCTTCCATTAGTATCCATTTTTTTTAGCATATTGAATATCTACAAGTGACTGAGGTAACCAAAGGATATATAAGAATAATTTCATAGGGAAGGTGAAGTAAAGAAGACCGAAATTCATGGGAGGATAAATGCTTTTGATCATGCTTTCTAAGGTATGTTTTTTACAGGTCATCTCACCATTTTCGCAATAACGCTTTTTCTAGAATAATTCAGACCGCAAAATTGGGAGACCGTTCAGAAAACATATCCAAGTAACTATGATAAAAATTTCATCTTGGGGGTCGTTGTATTTTGGGAGTTACACTCCATGGAAAATATGGTTTGTGGCTAGTCTTGAAACTAGTATAAAACAGGTGTTTCAGGTAAAAATGTCATAACTTATTCATAACAGATCGAGATTAAGTAAGACAAAATGTATTGGTTAGATTATAGTCTATAGTATGTTGTGTACCATTTTCATATCTATACAACAAATATTCCATGAGAGGCAATCTCTACAAGTTTGATCTCTAGAATAAGCCATAATTATTATTTTCATGCAGAAGGAAGAATTTTCATCTACCAACTCAAAGGAAAGGCATCCATGTGGTGGGATTAGCTTGTGCAGGTGCAGCACATTAAAGAGAAAAATGTTACTTGGAGAGAATTCAAGAAGTATTCCGAAAAGAAATACTTGACTAAGAGATACTATGACAAGAAAATGAAAGAGTTCTTTGAACTCAAGCTTGAGAGTATGACAATAGATGAAAATGAAAGAAGCTTTTTAGAATTGTTGAAGTATGTTTCTTCATCAAGGATGAGACAACTAAGATTCATAGGTATTTGAGTGAGTTTCCATCATTCATTAGTAACAAAATACATTATTATGATCCCAAAGCATTGGAGGATACCATAAGGCGAGATAAGTGCCTATATGATCAACAAAAAGCAAGGCCAACTTTCCAAAAAGCTTGGGAAGACAAGAAGAAATTCAATATGGATTAGAGGAAAAAGGGAACTAAGCCACCATTCTTCAGAAATAATCCTCAGGGACAACCAACTTCTAGAGAACCCAGAACGATTGAGACAAGGGGTCAAAGGCGAAGGCATACACCTATCGAGTGTTGGGGTTGTAAAGGAAATCATATGTTTAGAGATTGTCCTCATAGAGGTGAAAAAGTGAGGATTGTTGACAATGTACAATGAGTTGAAACAATGGAGGACATGGGCAGAAATGTACCAAGGATCTATGCATCCCTGGACAACAAGCAAGTCGAGTATAAGTCACATATAATTGAAGTGGAAGGTATGATTGACAACAAAGCCATTACTATTTTGATTGATTCCAGAGCTATTAATAGTTATATATATCCTAAGATGGTGGAAAGTTTGCATTTTTCAAGAAGCAAGCATGGAAAATTTTGGTTGGTGCAGCTAGTTACCAAATCTAAAAGGAAGGTTAATGAGATGGTTAAGTCATGTCTTATGGACATGAATGGACTGAGCACAAGGGAAGATGTGAACATCTTGTATTTAGGTTCCTATGACAATCTAATTGGTATGGATTGGTTAGACCAACACCATGCCATCTTGGAATGTCATAACAAGGATTTAACTTGCCTGGATGGGAAGGAAATCAGAGAACAGTCCAAGGAATTCCCAGGGCAGTTACTATTGAAGAAATTTCAACATTGCAGATGAAGAAATGTTACAAAAAAGGGTGTCAAATATTTGCAGCCCATAAGGAAGAAGCACCTAAGGATAAGGTGCCAAATATGGAGGATCATGCAGTCTTGGAAGATTTTGAATATGTGTTCAAGGAGGTACCAAGACTACCCCCAAAGAGAGATATTGATTTCTCTATAAATTTGATGCCTAGAGCGGCTCTAGTGTCAAAGACTCCTTACAGAATGAGTACACCAGAGTTGAAGGAGTTATAAATGAATCTTGAAGAACCTCTAAAGAAGGTGTATATATGCCCAAGTGTGTCACCTTGGGGTGCCCCAGTCTTGTTCGTGAAGAAAAAATATGGAACACTTATATTGTGCATTGATTTCAGACAGTTGAATAAAGTAACTATAAAGAACAAGTATCCCTTACCAAGGATTGATTATCTCTTCGATTAGTTGAAGGATGCAAGGATATTTTCGAAGATAGATCTAGGTCAAGATACCATTAGGTAAGGATTAAAGAGGAAGATATCAACAAGACCGCCTTCGGGACAAGGTATGGTCATTATGAGTTCACAGTGGTGCCATTTGGGTTATCAAATGCACCAGTTGTTTTCATGAGCCTAATGAATGGTGTTTTCCGAGAATATTTGGACAAGTTGTTCATTGTCTTTTTGAAGAGCATGAGCATCATTTGAGGATGGTGTTACAAGTGATAAGAGAGCATCAGATGTATGCCAAATTGAGCAAGTGCTCATTTTACCAAAATCAAATCCATTACTTGGGGCATACCATTTCAGAGGATGGGATAACAGTGTATCCTGAGAATATAGAAGCCATTAGAGAATGGCCAATGCCAAAGAATGTGACTAAATTCATATCCTCTATGGGTCTAGTTGGCTACTACATAAGGTTCATTACGGGGTTTTCGAGAATAGCTCACTCAATCACTTACTTACAAAGAAAAGGGGTGAAATTTCAATGGACAACAGAATGTGAAATGAGCTTCCAACAAGTGAAGCAATTATTAACTAGTGCTCCAATTTTAAGGATTTCATATCCAAATGAGGACTTCATTGTATGCACAGATTCATGTAAAGGACTTGGTGGATTCCTCAGCCAAAATGGGTTTGTGGTATGTTATGAATCAAGGAATTTGAAGGAGCATGAAAGGCACTATGCCACTCATGATTTGGAGTTGGCATCCATAGTGCATGCCTTGAGGAAGAGAAGGGACTACCTCATGGGGAAAAGGTTTGAGTTGAGGACAAACCATAATGGTCTGAAATATTTATTTGATCAGCCAACTCTAAATGTCAGGCAAACCAGATGGTTAGAATTTCTCTGTGAGTATGACTTTGATATAAAGCATATCAAGGGGAAAGAGAACAAAGTGGATGATTCACTCAGCATAAGATTGCATGAGTTGCATGATATAGCCATTAGCATGTACCAATCAGATTTTAAAGATAGAATTTTGGAGGATGCAAAATCATATTTTCAATACAAGGAATTGGTAACAAAATTGCAGCAGGGTAAAATGCAGCAGAAAGTTGAAGATTATGAATTGGGAATTGATGGAATTCTCTTGTATGGAAACATATTTTATGTACCCAGTTCTCCTGAATTGAGGAGTGCAATTTTAAAAGAAATGCACAATGTACCTTATGGGAGACACCCAGGATATCAGAAAACAATTTCAGCAGTCAAGAGCCAATATTATTGGCCAGGAATGAAGAGGGAGATTGTTGAATACATAGCTAAATTCTTGGAGTGTCAAAGGTTCAAGGCTTAGCATAGAAACCCAGTTGGGTTACTGTAACCATTACCCATTCCTGAGTGGAAATGGGAAGTTGTAACAATGGATTTCATGACAGGATTGCCTAGAACAAGTAAGCAGCATGATACAATCATGCTGGTGGTGGAAAAGCTTACTAAAGCTACCTATTTTATCCCATTGAAGACTACTCACAAGCCAACCAATGTTGTTGATATTTATATGAGGGAAATGGCATGCTTGCATGGAATACCCAAGACAATTGTGTCTGACAGAGACCCAAAGTTTACTACAAAGTTTTGGAAAGGGTTATTCAAAGGGTTCAGAACAAATATGAACTTCAGCATAGCCTATCATCCTGAGTCTAATGGGAAAACGGAAAGGGTGAACCAAGTGATAGAGGATATTCTAAGGATGT
Source organism: Picea glauca (assembly GCA_000966675.3). Classification (NCBI taxonomy): domain Eukaryota; kingdom Viridiplantae; phylum Streptophyta; class Pinopsida; order Pinales; family Pinaceae; genus Picea; species Picea glauca. The sequence continues at coordinate 18,506 of JZKD02S2091040.1, forward strand.
ATGTGATGGACAAACCATCTAAATGGAAAGATTATCTACACTTGGTAGAATTTGCCTACAACAAAGGGTATCAAACATCACTGAAGATGAGCCTGTTTAAAGCACCTTATGGCAGAAAGTGCAACACCCCGGTAAGTTGGGACAACCCAGCTGATAGGGAAGTGGTTGGGCTAGAGTTTCCCAAGGAAATGGAAGAGTAAATGCTAAAGATTAAACAAAATTTGAAGGTTTCCCAAGACAGGCAGAAAAGATATGCTGGTAAGAACAGAACTCACTGGGAGTTTGAAGTAGGAGATCATGTATTCTTGAAAGTGTATCCCAACAAAAGCTCCCTGAATTTGGGAAATTATTCAAAGCTGGCAACTCACTATTGTGGGTCGTTTGAAATCCTAGAGAGAATTGGTCCAGTAGCATATATTCTTGCATTTTCTGTATCTATGTCTATACATAATGTATTTCATGTCTCATTGCTTAAGAAATGTATACCCGATGCTAATCATGTTATTGAATAGAATGTGATTCAAGTGGAGCAAGAAAGCACTTTGTAGGTGCATCTGGTGGGCATATTGGACCAAAAAAGAAAGCAACGCCGAAATCGATCCATAGGGCTTATAAAAGTCCAGTGGACCTGGTACGGTCCTGAGGATGCAACATGAGAGCATGAAGATGTTATGCGAGCAGAGTACCCACATCTTTTTGAAGGTTTTGGAAATCTTATTGTGTAAATAAGTTGCACTGAGGACTGTGAAAAAATAAGGGGAGGGGATTGTAASACTTCAAGKTCGAGCCCCTGCTGAATTGTAATTATGTTTATAGGTTGGTGAGMAAAGTGTTTATAAGTTGGTATACTTATGTGTTTATTAGGCCGAAGAGCCTAGATGCTTAATGCTAGTGAGCCTATTTTTGTATATGTAAACAYTTATATCATCAATATAAATACATCGTTGCATGTAGATCGACCATGATAAAAGAGAATGGGGGACTAAGCTCCACTAGGTAGGGAAAGGGAAGGGGCTAAGTGTTTAGGAATATGGGCTAAKCTAGAGGGYTTACCTCTAAAGGGATAATATTATATTATTATTTCCTAAAGGCTAAGGTTTGACATAACCTGTGTTGTCCTAAGTTCCTAAGGAAAGGGAACGAGTGTTAAGTGGAGCTCATGTAGCTTCAGGAAGACATGTGTCAACCTAGGCACATGCAGTTTTAAGTGGGAAATTCATCTCGTCGGGGGTTCCCTCATCGTTCTCGCGATGGTCACCATTCTGGAGGTCTTCCATATGCCCCACTGATTCACGCATTGAGCCATCCTCTCCATCCTCGACCTCTGCTTCATTCATGCACCTCTAGAACCTGCAGTCACTTTGAGCTATCTCGTACTTTTCATGTGAATCACAGCACACCTGTAGTTTGTCTGAGCCTATACCATGCCTTAAGGGTTTGTTGTTGTTTCCAAATCTGTGCCTTGACTGAGAGTGGCTTGCTGCCATCATATGTTCTATACCAATTTTTGTTTTTGCCATCACACTTACTCGAATTGACTTAGGAGTTGGATTGAAAAGGCGGGTTGTCAGGCCCGTGTATTGAAGAAGCATGTTGTCAGGCCTGTAAGCAACTCTCTCCAAGTGAGAGAGGTTGTTAGGGAAGTGAATTTCCCAAAGGGAGCCCAACAATATTTATAGTGCTCTGAGAATTCATGTTCAGCCTGTTGCTGAAGCTTTGGAAGGGAAGTGGGGAAGCTGAAGGATTGTTGAGTAGAGAAGGGGAACACTTCCTAGGGTGGGACAAGCATGTGGGGAATGATAGGTTGTAGGTTGTTGGTGTGATTTGGATCCTGGGAGAAAATCCTTCCTGTTGATTGGTGTGACTTTCATGTTGTCCTTGACAAGCCTATGAATCCCTTTCCGGGTGGAGTTTATTCCCAGCTTGAGGGCCACCCACTGCTGAGCGTGATGAGCATCATGGTCTAAGGCTAGGAGGTTCGTGGGAGGTCTGCATGTAATTGGTGGTCATCTATTAAAAGATAAGTACCAGATCTATTTTATTTGTATGATGTGTATCTTGAAATCAAGTTATAATGTTATTAGAATTGTCTATATATATTGCTTGCACGTTTAATTTTGTTTCCACATACATAAGTGTATGTACATAATGCTATAACCATTTAAATTGCATTAGATAGATATGTATATAAATATATATGGTATCAAAGAATGAAACTTATTCGGTGGCATGGCCTGGCATGTTGGTTTAAGGTCTAGGATGTCACAAATTGGTATCAGAGCAGAAAAGAAAAGATACAATTGTTTGGGTAGCGTTATCCGACAGAGGTTGATGGTTGAGGACGTCACAGGCCATGAACTCAGGTCCAATACTAGGATTTTCATTAGTTGCTGGAATGGAGGATGAAAGTTACGATGGCATATTTGGCATACCAAGAAAGAAAGGGATAGAGACCGAAGGTATGGACTGAGTATTGTATCCAAGTAAATTAAAAAGTGACCCGAAAGAGTTCGTTACTATGGGTTGAGTAGCAAGCACAGGCTGGATAGGAGTAATGATGGGAACTTCCAGTGCTACAACCTTTTCGGTTGAAGGATTTGAAGGAACCCCATTAACTACAGTAGGTATATGAGTTGTGGGACTCTCATTTTCGTTCAAACTCGACTCAGTACTCATACTTGTATAATCACAAGTCTGATAGGTGGAGGTCTGTGTACCACATTTTGTAACTTTGAGCCTCTTAGAAGGCAAAGACTCAAGGTGTGGTGTTAACTTCAACAAACAGCAAGACCTGCGAGGAAGCTGGTCTGGCTCCATGATGACTCAAGACTCGAGATATAAAAACAAAATCCTAGGGCCAACTAACAATCAGAGAGCACACCAATATAAACAAAAAGACCAAATGCACACAAACGGGATATATTAGCTGAAAATGGGGCTCCCTCACTAAAGTAGGTATGCCTCGCCCAAAGAGGGGCCTGAGACTCCCTTCAAAAGATTGGAGGTATCAGAATCAGTTATAAGGCCCCTTGTGGGCTTAACAACACAGTCAGTCAGATTCCCCCGAAGAGGTAATCCTCCATAAAGTTTGTGTGTTGTCTGACCCTTATCTGACTCAAGGTTTTAGACAGTTGGCTTAGGTTGATGGACAATTGGTATGGATTATTGTTTTTCATTGATGTCAACCATTGGAGAGTGATATTGTATATTGATTTCAACCCTTAGTGATTGATGTCAACCATTGGAGAGTGATATTGTATATTGATGTCAACGCTTAGTGATTGATGTCAACCCTTGGATAAATTTTGGTAGCACAAAATTATGGGTAAGGGACCCAAATTTTTGAGGTATAAGGGCATGAAGATCAATGAATTTACAGGTAATACTATTCTAGTTTGATAGTACATGTCATTCATTTTCTGGTGATATGTGGAACGTCACATAACTCCTCACGGTTAGAGAGTTATGGCCTTGTGAAGGTGGAGAACCCTCATGAGTTATCTAGAAGCCCCTCGAAGGTCAAAGAAATCAAATTACTCTAGAAACTCCTAGAAGAAGTTGACTAGTCAAAGTGGGTGAGACTAGGAGTTAGTCATGGGTATGGTTGTTGCATTAAGAAAATAATAAATTAGTTGCAACAAGAATTTGTGAGTTTGGTAATTATGGTAAAGTAGTTGTGATGAGAAGATTGAATAGTCAAAGTGATTGACCAAGAAATACATTAAATAATAAAGTGGTTGCAACAAGAAGTTAGTTAAGGGAAAAGAAGCTATGAATTGAAAAATTATATAATAGTTAGTTGCAACAAGAAGTTTTTAGTAAAGAGAAATTATTTAAATAATAAAGTAGTCAAAGTGGTCAAGTGGACAAAGTGACTAAGTGGACAAAGTTGGTTAAGTGGACAAAGTGGCTAAGTGGACAAAATGGTTAAGTGGACAAAGTGGCTAAGTGGACAAAGTTGTTTAAGTGGAAAAAGTGGCTAAGTGAACAAAGTGGTTAAGTGGATACTTCTAGAGGAAGCTACTTGGAGAGTATAAATAAGAGAGCAAGGGTCTCCCATTAGTATCCATTTGTTTTAGCATATTGAATATCTACAGGTGACTGAGGTAGCCAAAGGATATCTAAGGAGAATTTCATAGGGAATGTGAAGTAAAGAAGATCGAAATTCAAGGGAGGATAAATTCTTTTGATCATGCTTTCTAAGGTATGT
>JZKD02S2091040.1:31950-43184 GCA_000966675.3 Picea glauca
TGTTTTGTTATTTTCCGGGTCCCTCTTGTTTCTTGCTGAGAGGCTTTTTACTGCCTTCTCAGGGATCCCTGGGCGAAGCATCTCGAGGTTTTATTTCTAGGCTTTTGTCTTTTACGAGCTGCTTTTACCTTCCGGGCCTTTAGCCCCTTCTTCCCACGAGATAAGGTGCAATCCTACAAACAGGTCAACCCAATGCCCGGACAAGGGGAATGGGATAGATGAGCGGGAGATAAGATGAAATAGTGGTGCTATGATAGGAGCGGACGATGACTTTTCAGAAATTCCCCAAGTGGCAAACCAAGACCTATGGGCACAGGCTTGCTAGGGCACCCTGTCAATCTCTCCAAGCATGGTCAAGTGGGCTAATGTAAGATCCAAGCAGTTGTTAGAGATAAAAGGAATCAGATGCATATATTTAAAGGTTTCAATGATCAAAAGTGACACATACCATGATACCTGGACCAATTACCTCATGGAGCAAGAACCTCTTCTGATACAAGACCACGCCGATGGTGATGGATGCTGCTGCTGCTGACAAGACAAAGCTGATGGAAGAAGAAAAGGATGGGCCCTCCGGGCCATGCTCAGGTCAATCCTGCTCTCAGTACTCCATGTCTAGGACCTGTGGGCCTCGAGGCATGATCTCCTAGTTATCCCTAAAAAACGGGGATAACATTGCCATTACTATTTTGTAAACATTGACTTCATCAACATTTACTTTTAATTGCTCATTGAATATCAGATAGTCTTTAATATATATGAAGTACTAACCAGGATTGCACATATCAATTTCAATGTTGTATTGTCTCAAGCAGGTGCTTTTCTTTTCTTTGGTTATACTTTATTATTGGCTGTTTAGCCGAGACTATCTGATTGGCAGTGATCTGTGAAAGGGGTAATTTGTTCTTGTTCTATTTTCCTTTGCCCTTTCAAAACCCCAGGTCACTGGGGACGTATCCCCTGGGCCTAGCCTCCCTAAATAGAAAGAGCCTTCCCATCGTGGTGACATTGGGTGGGATAGGTTCCTGTTACGCCAATTTGGCTCTCTACCTTATAGCCTTTTATCCTAGCTACAAACTGTGCGATAACAGGGCACAACTTACTCACTCCATAAGGAGGTCTGAAATTTGCACCCTCTCTTGGGTTATTGGCTNAGATTGCTCTATATCTAGGGTGTGACGGCCTTTGTACGTGGAAAAAATGAGCATCTTCTTGATGCTTCTAGAAGGAGAAGATTCTATGGTGAGGTGGTCTGCGTAGGGTTTGGATCTTACTCGCTTTCATGATTTAGTGGGATCATCCTAACCTCCTCAACTTATCTATTCAACTTAGAAAAGGAGAGGAGCTCTCATGGAGAAATTTAGTTGGATTGAGCTTGAGCTTAGCTTGATTGGGTTGGAAATTCCTTGAGCTTGTTATCTTGGTTAGATTGGCTTTGAGCTTTGCTTTGTCAAGATAGATTGTGAGTAGCTATCAGATCCATGGTCTCAGAATCCTTGGAGAAAGAAGTGTGTGGGAAGCAAGGAATAGTTGGAAGGAACCTTACGACATCAAGGCATCTGGTTGTAATATCTCTTCCTATTATTTAATATAATACAATGGCATGTTTCTTTCCCATAAAATCATTCTCATTTTATTGCATGACTCCTTGATCACATGCATAGTCTGTCACTGGATCTATTATTGTTGCTTTCACTTTGGTTGGTTTGTGTCATTGCAGATCTGATTTCACAAGAGCACCGGAGTGAAGCAAGAACAACAAAGCTATAAGGAAGCGATCTCAAAGGTAAGTCATCAATTCCTTCTTTGGTAGTAAGATCAATGATTGTAACTTAGGGAAAGTGTCATGTCCTATCTTGTTTTGTTCTAGATCTAGGTGGATCTAGGGAGATTAGTTTATGTCCACATTTACCGATTTATCCAATAACAAAGTTGGGGAATCCACTGGGGAACATATTGTTTTCCTAGTTTGTCTTGCTTTCTTGCTTTGATTGTTTGGTTTTTGTTTTCTGAGTCACTGGAAGATCCATCTTGACTCTCTGACTATTAAACTTCACTAGAAAACCTTCTTAATTCTTTAATTTTTCCATTTTTGTTTGATTTCCGCACCCTGCTTTGGGGGACAATGCGGTGACTTAGGATTTCCACACCCTACCTATTTAGATCAGTGCGGAAACTCCACACCCTACCCATATCTGGCCTGCGATGATCAAGGATTTCCGCACTATGCTAGTCTTCCAGACTACGAAGATTGTGAAACAAATTATTTTTGGTGGTTTTCCCTGCCCAGATCTATAATATGGTCCTGGGGTGATTTGTTGGGTCTGATTACAGTTTGCTTGACAAAATTTGAATATGCTTTTAGCCATCTTTGCCTCATTTTTGCTTTGTTTGTTTTTAAAATATTTGATCTCTTCCTTTGAGTGTCTTTCTGTTACAATGCATTGTTTTTCTTTAAGAATTGTTTAGTGAAAGAACATTTCCTTTTTCTGAATAATTCATGTTAAAAGAGAAACTTAGTTTGGGTTTTTTTTGTTTGGAAGTGATTTGCTATTGCTTTTAGCTATCTTAAAATAAAATATATTATTTTTTGCTTTATATTAGATTGGGGGCATATTTGCATTTGAAGTAGCGAAATTGCATAGTTTTTGGCCTTTTTTAGTCTTGAATCCTAAAAATTCCCCCCCCTCATGGCCGGGGGGTTGGGGGGGGGGCAAGAATCGTGTATTGGTGTACAGTCTCTTTTACGCATTTCTTAAAGTTCTTGATATTGATGAGTTTAATAAAATTTTGGGACATTGTGCATCTGGGAATGATAAACGTTTTCTCCTTCTCGTAATATAGCTTTCATCGAAAGGAAATATTTGCATTCTCATTTCTTTTGCATTGTTTAAAGTCGATCAAAATATCATTTAGTCCATGCCATTTTCCTCTTGAGTAACAACAACCTTAAAATAAAGTGCTTATAAAAATTGATTAGACATTTTTATATTTTCTGGTAGCAAACCTACATTAGATTAGTTGTAGGGCTTTGGAATAGGTGTGAAAGATAACTTTCCAAAGATGCAAACAAACACATAATCCTGAGTTAGGGAGCGGTGAAATACACTTATTACATTTTGTCTTGGGAAGCCCTTCTAACACAAGGGTCAATCATGAGGTCGCATTGAGACTGGCAGAGTTACTCAACCTGCTTTGTTGTTTTTGGTGTAGAGATTGCAGGTATTATGGGGGTCGCTTGAAGGTATACCTACAATGATGAGTGGAATCCTTTCAAGTTGATTTCAGGCTAGATACCCTACCTTTACGCATGGATCGGACTATCGACTGTTTCCCTAGGCATCACTGTAGTGATTGGTAACCTTAGTGGCCTATCTCTTTAGGGTCTTTACACGAGGTGACTGTGGAGGGGAAAGTCTTCACGGTACCTGGAATCGACATTGGCCAAACTCACTCGGGCTCCTTGAAGGGTATACCCACGATTATGTGTGGGAGCTTGCACCAGGGTGTAAGTTCGTTAAGCAGGTCATCAACGTAAATTTTCCACCTTCTCTATCTCAACCCCTTATTACATTGTTCTTGCGACGTTGGATTTCATCACCAACTAGTGTGCTCATTGTGAGAAGGTTTTGTTTGCTTGTTTGCTTCCTAGATTTTTAGCATGTGCTGTTTGTTCTCCCTAGCAGACTCTATTTTGGATATTTATTTAATGGCGTCAGTTCTTGGAACGACCAATGAAGGAACCCCTTATCTAGGAGAACCTTTTGTTTTTCCTTCTTACAAAAACATTGGTTCTCCTCACATCACTACTTTGAGCCTTCTAGGTCTCACAATTGGATTACCGGTATGGTTTTTTTCCACTCAGGTAATCCCAAATGCAGCTAGTGCTTCTGTTGTAGACACTTTTCCCCAAGAGCATCAACCTCACATTGATCCTTCACCTTCAGAACCAGTATGATCTTCTTCACCTTTTTCACTTGCAAGGTCTTCTTCCATTTCATCTTCTTCGCCGAGTGAAAACTCTAAAGCTAGTAACTCGATGGATAAAAAGAAGAAGAAAAGGAAGAATAAGAAGAAGAAAAATAAGTGAGGGTCCAAATTTCCAACCACTGCCAGACATGTTGGAAAACAACCAGTTACTGATAATCATGTTGGGAGTGTTTATGATACTCAGATCACCCAAACAACCCGTAAGCCCAAGTACCCTTGCATGATTTGTAAGGGTAGCCATCTTCTTAAAGATTGCCCTGGTCTATCCAAGATTATAGAAGTATGGTCTATACAACCTTGCCAACCCATGTCGTCAACCTCTGAACAACATGCTGATGACCTCCCGTCGACTAGTCAAAATACCATTGGGAAGAAGAAAAGTAGAGTCAAGTTTCCTTGTAGGTTATTCAAGGGGAGTCATCTAACTCACCTTTTACCTCATATGGATGAAGCCTCAAAATTACTGGAAAACATGACTGTTTCCCAGCCTCAGCTTTTAGATGCTTATCACAAGCTTACTCTCGACCCACCTATAGTTGATGGAATGATCAATCCGGTCCTTTCATTGGTCAATCCGGTTGATCATGTCGCCAATCTGGTCACTTCCTTAGTTGAACCAGTTGAAAAAGTCTTCGATTCGATACCATCTTTGATCGATTCCACTCTCTCGTTAGAGAGTGTTACCCAAGTGGTCGATATTCTCCCCTCTTTGATCGATCCCACTCTCCCATTAGAGAGTGTAACCCAAGCGGTCGATCCGTTTCCAACCGTCGACCCCATTCTCCCCTCGGAGAATGAAACCCAAGTGGTCGATTTTATGTCATTATTAGTCGATCCTACTATCCTGCTAGAGAGGAAACCTGATACTGCCCACATTTTTCTTGTTGATACAGACTCTACCGTGTCGGGGGGTATTCCTCCTTCTCCTGTGGAACCCCCTCCAAGTCATGAGGCCATCCTTTGTGATTGGGGTGTGCTAACTGAACCTCGTCTTCCCTCTCACATTCCTTTCAATATTGCAGTACAAGTTTGTGGTCGGGACGTTCCTCAGACATTGATAGACGAAGGTTCGTCCGTTAGTATTTTATCCTCTCTTTCTTGGCAAGATTTGGGTTATCCTCAGCTTGTGCCGGTTACCCAGACTCTGTTTTCTTTCAACAGAAGAACCAATCACCCTTTACGGATCCTTCCTTAGTTTCCCATAACTTTGGGAGGGAAAACTATCTTTATTGATGTCATGGTAGTCCAAGACCCCTTGGATTTCGATTTACTCCTTGGGCGAGATTATGTCTATGCCATGAAAGCTATCGTGTCCACTCTTTTTTGTGTGATATATTTCCCGCATGATGTAAGAATGGTGACTATTGATCGACTTTCATTTGTTGGCGTTGAATTGACCATCAACTCAATGAAATCCATAAATGGTTCTTATATGCAGATGGTATCACCCCTGCTACAGGTCAATTATGTGGCATTGTCTCCCATGCCTTCAATTGCTGATGCAGATGAGCCTCTCATTGTAAGATCATTATATTATGACTTAGATCTAGTAGTTGACATGGTGATCTCTTCGGTAGGGATATTGGAGCCTGATCTCTTTACCCCTATCGCGACCCTCGACATGTGTTCCCTCTAGAGTGTGTTTCTTCTGTAGAGTGAAGATCTCTTGGAGGCCATGACCGAGTTTTTTCCCTTGACATGGTGTCCTTATAGAGCACTATCCTCTTAGAAGCCATGATCAAGAAGAGAGTCTATGAGCATGGTTTTCTGATTTCAAGCTCATTAAAAAATGAAACCATCCTTGAGCATGGTTTTCCAATTTCAAGCTTGTTAAAAAATGAAACCAACTGAGGATAGTTTTCGCGTCTCTGTAACAACCTCGTTAAAAAATGAAACAAATCTTATGAGCATAGTTCCTGTTTCTGTTTCAAGCTCGTTAAAAAATGAAATAGAGGTCTAGGGATTGAACCTGGATTCTTGAGCATAGATCTTATCCTATGTCAAGCTCATTAAAAAATGAAACAACTTCCTCCTCTCTGTTTGAGTCAAGTTCTTTGTCTAGTATTTGAAGATTATTTTCATCCTCCTATGTCATTGGACAAATTGAAGCTTGTGGGGCAATGATTTCATCCTCTAGAATTCATGCTGAAGGCAAAGCTGCTAGCTTCTTAAGCTTGGGCCTAAGTACCAACCATCCCTGTGTCATGTGTTGGGAAGTCCAAGCATAGTTTTCTATGGTTCAAGATTGTGTAAAAATGAAACCACCTACCTCAAGCATAGTTTCCTCTAGTTCAAGCTTGTGTAAAAATGAAACCAGGACCAAGCATAGTTTCCTCTGGTTCAAACTTGAGTAAAAATGAAACTAGGTCCAAGCATAGTTTTGTTTAGTTTTAATCTTGTGAAAAAATAAAATCTATCCCAAGCATAGTTTTGTTTTGTTTTTAAATCTTGCGTAAAAATAAAAACAATCCCGAGCGTAGTCTTTGTTCTTTATCATGCTCGTAAATACATGAGAATAAATTACCGAGCTTAGTCTTTGTTCTTTCTCATGCTCGTAAATACGTGAGAAATTAACCGAGTATACTTTTATCACTTTTTTGGACTCGTAAAGGTTATACGAAAAAGGAACCCCCTAGAGTTCCCTTTAAGCTCTTTTCAGACTCTCTAAACATGAAAATATTGCAGAGCGATCTTGTTCTTTTCACACTTGTTAAAGTATTAGAAAGCACGCCTGTTGAAGCGATAGTTTATCTCTTTTTTGGTCTCATCAGACTACTTTACGAAAAAGGACATTTTGGAGTTTTCTTTAAGTGTTTTTCAAACTCTCTAAACATGAAAAACCCTTGAGCTTTCTTTCCTTGGACTTGTAAAACAAACATCGAAAGACCCATATGGGACCGAACCACTCCTTCCTAGGGTTCTTTAAACATACACTGAGGGACTCATCCGAAGGATGAGATTACATTACAAGCATATGTTATCCTCCTCAAGCTTGTTTAAAAATAAATAGGTACTCGCCATAAATGGTAGGGGAAAAATTTGGAAATAAATGTGTCTAAACCTATATTCTATGGAAGAGTCACTTTTAAACATGACACCCTTTCACTCGCTTTGTGTCTAGGTTGGAAAATCCACTTGTATCTTGATCATACTCCTTTATAAGATTACAAATTGGTCTGTGATCCCTGTTGTTGAGTCAGTGTTTCCAAGACAATTGCCGTGTCATCAATATGTTCAAAAGAGAAGTTCAACCCAGAAATCCTTCTATTGCGTCGTCCATTTCTGCAGTCCTTGAGCCTTCTATTGCATCGACCATCCCCGAGTCAGTGTTGAATCGCTTATTACTCTGATCTACTTCAAATATTGTTACCTGTTTTGTGTCATTGATGGGGGATACATTAAGGCCCTCCCATGATGAGTCTTTTCTTGTCGACTTCAACTCATTATCCAGGAATTAGACTTAGAAACTAATTGGTACCTTGGAACTTGGATGCCTTAATGGCAGGTTTCCTCGCTTTCGACAATGGGTTTTCATTATTGACCCTTGATTGAGAGATTCCATCGAGTGTTCAACTTCATCTCATTAATTCACATTCGTTGGATTGTACTAGAGTACCTTGGGAGTCATTGACATTAATGGTGATTTCCCTCGCACTTGTTAACGGTTCTCATCATTGACCAACAATCAAGTGGTTTCTACCATGTTCGACTTCAGCACACATATTCACATGGTTAGATTCATACTATAGAGTGGTGGAGATGAAGACCCTGAATCTTTTCTCACAGATTCAGGTTGCATTGGAGTATATTCAGTTTATATTGTTGCATAGATCCACATTGTATGTCTCGTGGCTATGTTCAAATTTGAGTCTTTAACACATAGATCCACAATGTATTTTTGGTGGCTATGTTCAGATTTGAGTCATATTGGCATGAATCCACAGTGTATTTTTGGTGGCCATGACCTGTCTTACTTGACATGGATCTTCATATGTTGACATTTATGCTTTGAGTCATTTGTATTATGAGTATGGGAATATCTACCTCAGTGATGATATATTATTGTACTATATTTCCTTGTTTTTTGGCAGGTTTCCGACCGACGTGTTCCTTGTTCCCTACACACACTCGACAAAGTATTTCAGCTATCACTCTGTTGTAACTTCATACTTTGGGGGGCTCTATGTTACACATTATTTTCATCATCCCTATGACCATTAATTATGTAAACCTATCTGTTACCTTCAGATGGGTTAGTGGCCTGAATTCCTGAAGAAAGAAGGGAGAAGAACTTTCCCTGAGAGAAGAAGTTTCATTTTCCTTTGTAAAAACGCTATTAAGAAGGATTTCCGCAGGCTGCTCTATACACAGGGTGAAAAAATGCTTGATTTCTGTAGGCTGCACTATAGCTAGGCTATGGAGTTTCTGCAGGTTGCTCTATATCTAGGGTGCGACGACCTTCGTACGTGGGAAAAACGAGCATCTTCTCGATGCTTCTAGAAGGAGAAGCTTCTATAGTGAGTTGGCCTCCGTACGGTTTGGATCTTACTCGTTTTCATGATTTAGTGGGATCATATTAACCTCCTCAACTTATCCTCTTCAACTTATAAAAGGAGAGGAGCTCTCATGGAGAAAGTTAGTTGGATTGAGCTTGAGCTTAGCTTAATTGGGTTGGAAATTCCTTGAGCTTGTTAGCTTGGTTAGATTGGCTTTGAGCTTTGCTTTGTCAAGATAGATTGTGAGTAGCTATCAGATCCATGGCCTTAGAATCCTTGGAGAAAGAAGTGTGTGGGAAGCAAGGAATCATTGGAAGGAACCTTATGACATCAAGGCATCCGGTTGTAATCTCTCTTCCTATTATTTAATATAATACAGTGGCATGTTTCTTTCCCATAAAATCATTCTCATTTTATTGCATGACTCCTCGATCAAATGCATAGGTTGTCATTGAATCTATTATTGTTGCTTTCACTTTGGTTGGTTTGTTTCATTGCAGATATGATTTCTCAAGAGCACCAGAGTTAAGCAGGAATAACAAATATATAAGGAAGCGATCTCAAAGGTAAGTCATCAATTCATTCTTTGGTAGTAAGATCAATGATTGTAACTTAGGGAAAGTGTCACGTCCTGTCTTATTTTGTTCTAGATCTAGGTGGATCTAGGGAGATCAGTTTATGTCTACATTTACCGATTTATCCAATAACAAGGGCTCATAGTTGGAACAAGTAGTTACAATAGTCAAACATCACCTAGAAGGGCCTGTCATCGAGCAAGTAATTTAAGAGGTCATCGAGTAGGAGGCTCTGGAAAAGTAACAAGTTTAGGAAATTCAATCTAAGATCGATGCCTTCAAAGCAATGTTACCCAGATCAGAGTGACTTGGGATGAGTCACAGGTGAGCGTTGGGGGCATGTTGGACCTCGACCAAGTTTTCAGGGAACATTGGTCATTCTTGACCATTTTTGAGACTTCGACATGCTGGGTGAAGACGAAGCACCCAGGCGAAGCAGAGATCGGGGGATCTTGCCCATTTTGTGGGTTTTTGGGATTTTAGGGTTTATGTAACGGGTATGGGATGTTGGCCCATGGGTTTACCCATGCTTAGGATTTTTTTGTAATGTATAAATAAGTAGCTAATCGATGTAAGAAGTAGTTACTAGTCATTGATCAACTTAGTGCATGACTAATTAGCTTTGTGCAAGAATGTGTTATGGCTTGCAGAGCTAAGTGCAAGTGTGTTGTAAGTGATTTGTGCAGACAGACTGTGTAAGTCTTTGTGCCCTGGCCTAATTTGTGGAAGGAGGATCTGGCGAGGTGCACACAGATCTCCTATCCTTTGTGGAGTTGGCTCTGTGGCTTGGTGCATGTAAGAAGATTGAAAGAGACTAATAAAGAAGAAGAAGAGTTGGTGGACGTAGCCCCACACTGGGGTGAACCACATATATCATGTGTTTATATGCTTTGTGAAATGATGTTCATGTTTCTTATGTGTTTATCTCCTTAGTGCACTAGTCTTTATATATGTTAGATAGATGTATGGATGCTTAGTGCTCTATTAATGGTAAATGAATGCTAGATCTGAGTTAATGTTATGTGCTAACTGATTGAAAAGTACTTGATCTAGGTTGTTACTATGTTGTTCTGTATTTAGGGTTTAAGTTGTGATGTGAATGGGATTTATGAATTGATGAATATTGACTAGATAAGTGCTCTGTTAAGTGTTGTAATCACAGATCTGTGTCCCATCTAGGTTGTAGACACTTGAGTCCTGCAACCCCTTCTGCCTCTACCTCGGGTGAGACTTCATCTGCTTCGCAGGTGTTATTGAAAGGCCCGATAGTTAGGGTTTTGTTGGTATGTTGTTGAAGTGTTGAACCCTGGGTATGCCCCTGTGCCAACAACCCAACTTACGATTGTTTGCCTGCACACTGGTTATATCATGGTGGATTTAGTTGCCTGACATAGGTAACCACATAGGTTATTTGCAGGGGTTATTCTGTAGGTACCCTATGTTGGATTACTGAGAGGGGGGCAGTGAATCAATAATGAACAATTATACCAATTATTTATCCTTTAAACCACAAAGTATATTATTTTACTTATTCAACCATGTTCATTTGTTCATCATCAATATATTACTGTATCATAATCATTAACATTCATTGGTGCATAATAAACAATAACAAACACATCCACATAATGCACAATACACCAATATTTACATGGAAATCCAATGCGGGAGAAAACCACAAAATTCTTTTCTTATATGTCAAGAATTACATTCAAGGAAGCACCGACTTCCAATTCTCCAACTACAACTGGACGAAGGCTACAACCCCCTATGTTCTCTAGCTACAACCGGAAGGTGGCTACAACCACCTAGTTTCTCAAGCTACAACTTGAGGGAAGCTCCAACTCACCAATTCTCTGGCTACAACCAGAAGGAGGCTACACCACCTATGTTCTCTGTCTAAAACTGAAAGGTGGCTACAAACAACTATCCTTTCCCCGTCCAAATGCCCTGAAATATAAGTAGAATGATGGAACCACTGTCACACTATCACTGTGAGATATACTGCTGTAAACTTGTACCAATCAACCTGCACCAAAGAACCTCGGGCCTGCCGCTCAACATGCTTACCACAGGGTGGTAGAATAGGTCAATGAATGCTTTGAAGTTGTACTCTGTGGAGTTGTGCTTCAGCAAAGAGGTCCATGCTGTGACTGGCTGAGGCCTTCCATCT
>JZKD02S2091062.1:60090-80976 GCA_000966675.3 Picea glauca
CTAACTACAAATGCATACTAATGCATACTAAAGAAACACACTTTTACCTAACGACATATTAGACCAAGTAGATCTTAACTAACTCCTAAGTGTCTAAATATCCTAACACAGGGATTTTATTAAGGAACAATACTACCCTGTTGGAAGTTATGACGACCTATATACAAGATGGACCACACTCTGGAAGGAAATGGACCAAACATTGCCAGAGTTCACAAATATCTTCCATACCTTGCACACCAAGTTGGGTATCAAATATTCTGAGAGACATATCGTACTCAAATATCGCGATGGTATACATAGATACATCCATAAAAAAATGGTCTTTCTGGACATCTCGTCCTTGGGCACGACCTATCGATATGTTGTCAAAATTGAGCAGAATATTAAACAAAAGACGCGACAGTTTAGTTCTAGAAACCCCTCAAAGAAGAAGAAAGTAAAGGGCATCCCCAACCCGTCGAACAAAGGGCATATCAAATATGGACAACCTTAGGACAACCAATCTAAGACGAAAACAAAGAAGGAAAATGGAAACACGAAGAAAGACGATGGGAAGTGGTGTGACTTCCATAAGAGCCTCTGATATAAAAATATGATTGTCACTCAAAGAAGTCATTGGAGGTGAAATCCTTTGAATCAGATACATGTTCCAACTCAGAGTCAGAACCAGAAAAGAGGAGACATATTATTGACGAGGAACCTAGTGCCATTGTTTCTACCACCAAGATCCATCCCAGTGAGCCTCATGAGACATAAGAAGGTGATCACCTATTTCATTCACAGATGTGGGTGAATGGTACTATGTTGCACTTCATTTTTGATAGTGGTAGCCACAAGAACCTCATCTCAACAGAGGTCGTCAAGCAACTGGCCCTACCGACAACATCGCACCAACAACCATACACTATCAGATGACTCCACCAAGGAAGCGATCTTCATGTCAACCAACAATGTCGCTTGTCCTATGACATCAATCCCTTCAAAGATGAGGTATTGTGTGATGTTTCTCCACTTGAAGTTTGTGATGTTATTTTGGGCCAACCTTATTTATGGAAATGTCATGCTATATATGAGTCTAGGCCTCATAGTTTTATTATTACTTTGGGTAGGAAAATGTACAGGATACCTGAGGTAGTCCCACCTACTTCCATTTCCTTGATCTTTTCCAAGCAATGCAGGAAGGTCATCTCTCAGACTTGGAAGTTTGCCTTCTTCTTGATTTTCTCTCAAATTGAGCGCAAGGTTGTAACCACATCCATGGCCTCTGCGGCTAAACTCTCCATGTAGCAGAAGCAAGTGGATAAGGTCATGCAACAATACAAAGACATCTTATCCTCACCCATTGGGGTACCTCTACATTATTAGGTCAAGTATTCAATTGATTTGACCGCTGATGCACCTCTATCGAATGGGCCAGTCTATCACTTCTCTCTGTTATAAAATGAGGATATCAAGCATGAGATACAATAACTCCTCCAAAAGGGGCACATCCGACCCATCTCATCACCGTGCGGAAGCCCAATCATACTTGTTGTTATCACACTAAATTGCCTTGGGTATTTTAGTTTGTTTTCATTCCCTTTTTTAAGCCTTAGATTTTAATTTTGTTTGAAAGTTTCATCCCTGTATTAGTTTATGATTAGTAGGAACCCTTAGATGATTAAATTTTTGAGTTTTATCTCTAGTTTAATCCTCAAATTGATTTGTGGTCCCTGAACCATTTTAGCTTTTGATTTATTTTTGGTCTCTTTCATGACTTGTCCCTAGGTCGATCCCTCCCATTGCTAAACTAATGTGACACCTCTTCCTCTTCACTCATGATCTCGTAGGCAGGCCTCATTGTCCTTTCTTACCTATCCAATCACGTTTTGGAATGGAAGCGTTGCCTAGTCATCAATTAGTTCCATAGCGCCTATCACGTTCATCATACTTCCACCTCGAGTCATGATTTCCATGACTGATGTCATGTCCCTTGTTTTCAGTGCCAGAAGTCGGTTAAAAAGGCCTTCAAAGATCTTGAATTTATGAGCCTTGGTAATGGTTTCTAATTTTGAAAAAACTCAATAGTGTTGCACTACGTAAATTCATAAGTTATGATTAGGCGACCGGATGTCAACCAAATCCGATGCTGAGAAAGATTCCAGGGATGAAGTTTTCTCAATTTCATCTTAAGATTGTGTTAAAGATATCAATAGGTGTCTACTCCACAGGTATCCCATGTTTCCTCCTCTACATATTAATTTAAACAAGAAATTTGTGCTCGGGTTTTCGGTTTGCTAAGCTTGCACAGTAGTAAGGGACCCATATTTGCATGGTAACCTTGTATTTTTTCCTCTCCAGACCTGTAAACTTCTTTGCATGTATCTATGGTCTGATCACTGCTATTTTCTTTAACCATTGAAATTGCAAGCCTGTAAATAGCCTATCCTCTGTGTATGTGTTACGCTACCTAGAGGCACTGCTCAAACCCTCTATGTTTTCCTTGCTTCCTTTCACCTTGGAGTTTGGTGTTTTTACTCAATTGCAGAGGGCCAATTTCATATTACTCCCTCACTTTTACACTCCATAATACTTGTACAAGCCTAAGGGTTTAATTCCTAAATTCGATCTTGACTTACTAGCATCAGTCTGTCTAAAAGGGTCAGCATTATATATTTGAATCCCTATTCAAATCCTTCCTGATCATTACCATCCCTTAATCCTTTCAAAAGCCCTCATTCTGAGCCATCGAGACTCCTCAATCGAGGAAGACACACAAAGGTGGCAAGGTGGTTAGGAAAAAACTGATGGACATGCATCTTTTTTATATAGAGCCTATGGAAAGAGAGGCCTTTCAAAGAGTAGGGTGCCTCTCTTTCTATCAGAACATGTAGAGAGGCCATCCAGAGGTAGCAAGATAGTTTTCATTACAGTTTGATGGAAAGAAAACCAAGGTTGGGGATTTGGAGTTTGAGGTGAATGAAGCCTCTATCTCAGCTGCAACATGGATCCCCATTACAGATGAAAAGTGGTCCAAAGCCATGGCTTTGATTTCAGCCTATGCAAAATAGATTTTTAATACTGAATATCAAGCCAATGATTTGTCTAAAAGTATGCCAAGGAGTCAATTGATTGAACATTTTGACAGATTATTGAAGATCATACAGATATATTTTACTTGTGAAGGGAGATTTAACACATTGTACCAGTACCATATAAGGTTGTTGCTACATTTTACTGGTAAGGTTGAGATGAATATTCCCTATTACTTGTTGAGGAGTATAGGTAAGATGTCAGACATGATACAAGCCAAATCTAAAGATGTGGATTCTAGCCTTTTTCCACTTTGGATTAATCAGAATGCTAGTCTCTGAGGAATTGGGTAAGAAAATGATTTCATGGGAGAATTTTGTGGTTACCTCTCATTTCAAGTTGGATCTAGTACCAACTCCTCAATCACAGAAGGTAAGTCCTTTGTCACCCACTAGTACTTCTAAAGAAGGGACCAGTAGGAAATGAAATGGTAGAGCCCTTGTTCAAGTTTCAGAGATCAACAAGCAGGTCATAGAAGCTGAGGAGGAAGTTTTTCCTTCTCCACACAAAGATTTTTCACCACCTCCTCCACCAAGGTTAGAATAGGTACCTTCTTCTACCAAATCTATATCCAAGAGAGGGAAGAATATTCTCTTTCCCTCTTCTCCTCCGGCAGTCGAAATAAAAGGTAAAAGACCTTTCACAATGTCATCAATTCCTAAGGAGGTTTTCAAAGAGAAGTCTTTACCAGAAACCCCTATTCAAAAGAATAAGGGTAAAGGCATTGAGAATCTTGTGGAATAAAAACAAGACTCCCATGTATAGAAAGGTAAAGGTAAAGGTATTAAAATACCTTTGGAGATAAAAGATGAAACCTCTGTGAAATACTTTGAGGAGCCTGTGATAAGAAATGAAGAAACCCCTGTGTAGAGGAAGAAGAATAAAAGTAAATCCATCAAAGAACTCGATGAGGTAGACAAGACACTTCCCATGCAGGAGGAAGAGGAATCTGAGAAAACACCTATTGAGACTGTGCATGCCATTGTTTGTTCGGATAGTTAGACCTACAAAAGACTTATCAATCATCTTAGAGATGCAAGAAAAGAAATATCTTGTCTTAAAGAAGAATATAAGGTCCACTTGGATCCGATGAAAGATCTCATGGATGGCTACAGTCACACCCTTGACTTGGCAAGGTTTGCAGCAAGAAAGGCCCAACCCCTTCATAGACAGTTAAATAATATTTACAGGAAAAACAAAGGCTTTCAGTCTCAGAATAGGAAGCTAAAGGCTGATCTGAAGCACTTTCAAGATGAGGTATCCCAAAGAAATTTATAGGTGTTGGTTGAAGCTGCCATTGAGGATGAAAAACCAACAACTAAGGAGAGCATAACTACACTAAAGAAGTATGTCAATGCTAAGAAGAAGAACATTGTTGTGTCAATTGAAGATCTTCTTTCTACCAGAAAGAGTGTGAGGTTAAGTGTCAAAATGAAAAAATAGTTGGTAAAAGGTAAGCCCCATTTTTTAGGATGGTTCCTTTTAGGGAGGGTTAATTGATATGAAAGTATTATCTTTTCCA
The DNA here is from genome assembly GCA_000966675.3 of Picea glauca. Taxonomy (NCBI): domain Eukaryota; kingdom Viridiplantae; phylum Streptophyta; class Pinopsida; order Pinales; family Pinaceae; genus Picea; species Picea glauca. Next base: position 64,688 of record JZKD02S2091062.1, read on the forward strand.
TCTATACAGGCTTCTAAGCATTTAACTATCTAGGTTTTGAGTTTTTGCTAAGTGCTAGCTTCCCCCAGTGGTAAAAGGCACTACCTATTGTACGGTCAAGGCACCAAAGTAAAATGGTTTTATCATCATGAAAGACCACAAATTTCTCTGTGCATGTTCTAGATTGAAGGCACTGCGTTTTTGGAAATGCTACCCAAACATGTACACAAACGTAGCATAAATGGCACTACCTAATATTGGGTAGAGAACAGAGTTGGCACACAGACACAACGTAGGTAGCGCTACCTAATGGCGCTACCTAATATTGGGCAGAGAACATAATTGTCACACAGGCGCAACATAGGGCCGCTACCTAAAATTTCACAGAGGGAAAAGGTTATCACACATATGTAGCACAAAGGTGCTACCTTTTCTCCTTGTAGTGCGCTACCCAAATTTTCTACCCAACAAAGCTCCCAACAAACACCAAGGATCTAGGAGGACCAAGCTAACCACTTTAGGATAAATTAATGATGGAGAAGGTTGTGGAAAAATCAGCTGGCATCATGAAGACAACCACATGCTTTGAAAGACACATGGAAAACAAGGAGTTGCGCAGCAAAAGGGAATCAATTCAGTTTGAATTTCAGTTGGATTAGTCACCAACATTTTCCTATTTTATAGAATATGTGGTTAGATAAGTTGTTAGAGAAAATAAATGTTTAGATCTTTTCAAGGGAAGGAGGTCAGCTTGTATCTCCAGTTGTTGCCTCTCTTTTTGTTATAAATAGATAGATAAATTGCTTTAGTAGGTTCGGATGGTTGAGAAAGGCTCCCTTATACTGTAATATTTTGATGAAGTAACTGTGATCTAGTGATGTACTGGACTTAAGACTTTTTGACTAATAGAAATCAACTTCTCTTCCATCTTATTTTCTTCTGATGCCAAATGTTCATGCTTTGAATGATTCACATGAATGATTGTGTTGATGTGATGATGGATGTTTGATCATTATGATATCATGATGTTTATTTAGCTTCCTTAGTTTCTAAGTTCAAGAAGATCTTGTGTTAAGAAACTTTCCTCCTTAGGCTTTTGTGAACCTGATGTTTACAATAGCCCCTACACTTCTCTCATTGAAGTATTCCCTCTATTCATACTTACTCCCAAAATATTGATTGAAGTTATCCAAGACCTTAATTGTTGGTGCATGCTAGCCCTGTTATCTGATCTTTGCCAAGTAATGTAGGAAGGTCATCTCTCAGACTGGGAAGTTTGCCTTCTTCCTGATTTTCTCTCAAAGTGAGCGCAAGGTTGCAACCACATCCATGGTCTCTGCGGCTAAACTCTCCATATAGCAGAAGAAAGTGGATAAGGTCATGCAACAATACAAAGGCATCTTCTCCTCACCCATTGGGGTACCTGTACATTATTAGGTCAAGTATTCAATTGATCTGACCCTCGGTGCACCTCTACCCAATGGGCCAGTATATTGCTTATTTTTGTTATAAAACAAGGATATCAAGCATGATATACAATAAATCCTCCAAAAGGGGCACATCTGACCCAACTCATCACCGTGCAAAAGCTCAATCATACTTGTTGTTATCACAGTAAATTGCCTTGGGTCTTTTAGTTTGTTTTCATTCCCTTTTTTAAGCCTTAGATTTTAATTTTGTTTGAAAGTTTCATCCCTTTATTAGTTTATGATTAGTAGGACCCCTTAGATGATTAAAGTTTTGATTTTTATCTCTAGTTTGATCCTCAAATTGATTTTTGATCCCTGAACCATTTTAGCTTTTGATTTATTTTTGGTCTCTTTCATGACTTGTCCCTAAGTCGATCCCTCCCATTTCTAAACTAATGTGACACCTCTTCCTCTTCACTCATGATCTCATAGGCATGCCTCATTGTCCTTTCTTACCTGTCCAATCAAGTTTTGGAATGGAAGCGTTGCCTACTCATTAGGCAGTTTCGTAGCGCCTATCACGTTCATCATACTTCCACCTCGAGTCATGATTTCCATGACTGATGTAATGTCCCTTGTTTTCAGTGCCAGGATTTGGTTAAAGACGCCTTCAAATATATTTCATTTAGGAGCCTTGCTAATGGTTTCTAATTTTGAAAAAACTCAATAGTGTTGCACTGCGAAAATTCACAATTTCTGATCAGGTGACTGCATGTCAACCAAATCCGATGCTGAGAAAGATTCCAGGGATGAAGTTTTCTCAATTTCATCCTAAGATTGCATTGAATATATCAACAGGGTGTCTACTCCATAGGTATCTCGTGTTTCCTCCTCTGCATATTAATTTTCACAGGAAATTTGTGCTCGGGTTTTCGGTTTGCTAAGCTTGCACAGTAGTAAGGGACCCATATTTGCATGGTAACCTTGTATTTTCTCCTCTCCAGACATGTAAACTTCTTTTCCTGTATATATGGTCTGATCACTACTCTTTTCTTTAACCATTGATATCGCAAGCCTGTAAATAACCTATCCTCTGTGTATGTGTTGCACTACCCAGAGGCACTGCTCAAACCCTCTCTATTTTCATTTCTTCCTTTCACCTCGGAGTTTGGCATTTTTACTCAATTGTAGAGGGCCAATTTTGGATTAGCCCCTCAATTGCAGAGGGCCAATTTGCGCATGTTCTAGATTGAAGGCGCTGCATTTTTGGCAATGCTACCCAAACCTATACACAAACGCAGCGTAAGTGGTGCTACCTAATATTGGGCAGAGAACAGAGTTGGCACACAGACACAACATAAGTAGAGCTACCTAATATTGGGAAGAGAACATAATTGGCACACAGGCACAACACAGCGCCGCTACCTAATATTTCACAAAGGGAAAATGTTAGCACACATATGCAACACAAAGGCACTACCTACAGGTGCTACCTTTTCTCCTTGTAGTGCGCTACCTAGATTTTCTACCCAAGGAAGCTGCCAACAAACACTAGGGATATATGAGGACCAAGCTAACCACTTTGGGATAAATTAATGATGGACAATGTTGTGAAAACATCAACTGGCATCATGAAGACAACCACATGCTTTGAAAGACACATGGAAAACAAGGAGTTGTGCAACAAAAGGGAATCAATTCAGTTGGATTAGTCACTAACATTTTCCTGTTTTATAGCATATGTTGTTATATAAGTTGTTAGAGAAAATAAATGTTTAGAGTTTTTCAAGGGAAGGAGGCCAGCTCGTATCTCCAGTTGTTGCCTCCCTTTTTGTTATAAATATATAGATAAATTGCTTTAGTAGGTTCGGATGGTTGATAAAGGATCCCTTATACTGTAATATTTTGATGAAGTAACTGTGATATAGTGATGTATTGGACTTAAGACTTTTTGACTAATAGAAATCATCTTCTCTTTCAGCTTATTTGCTTCTGATGCTAAACATTCATGCTTTGAATGATTCACATGAATGATTGTGGTGATGTTATGATGGATGTTTGATCATTATGCTATCATGATGTTTATTTATCTTCCTTAGTTTCTAAGTTCAAGAAGATCTTGTGTTAAGATACTTTCCTCCTTAGGCTTTTGTGGAATTAATGTTTACAGTATCCCCTACACTTCTCTCATTGAAGTCTTCCCTATATTCATACTTACTCCCAAAATAATGATTGATTTTAGCCAAGACCTTAACTGTTGGTGCATGCTAGCCTTGTTATCTGAGTTAGAACATTATCATTTGATTCCTTTTCCATTTGACCCTTTAAATACCCTTACATTCACTTATAACTTGATGGGTATTGGGCTTGCCTTCCATGCAATATGAAGGTGACTCCTAGTGCTAACACTTGTGCAGAAGAAAGAGGAGACTTGGAGGATCTACATCGATTATCGAGCCCTAAATAAAATCACAGTCAGAAACTGATACCCAATTCCATGAATCGAAGATCTCCTTGACCAAATCAAGGGAACCAAATACTTTAGTAATATTGATCTGAAGTCTAGCTACCATTAGGTCCCAATAGAGAAGACAAATGTATGGAAAACTTCCTTCAAGTCAAAAGAAGGTATTTTTGAATGGTTGGTCATGCCCTTTGGTTTGACGAACTCCCCAACAAATTTCACAAGGATGATGGATGATATCTTGTAGTATTTTACTAATTATTGTGTAGCGGTGTATCTAGATGAAATCCTCATCTAAAACAAGAATTGGGAGGAACACTTGTAGCATATTCATTAGGTTATGCACACTTTGCAACAACACGAGCTATTTGAAAATTTGGAAAAATGCTCCTTCGGCATGGACATGGTTCAATACCTAGGATACATTGTTGATGAGAATGGGGTGCATGTGGATCCAACGAAGATCTAGGTCATTCGTGATTGGCCAGCCCCAACCACAATCACTGAGCTTCAAATCTTTTTAGGCCTTGCCAATTTATATCGTAGGTTCATGTTGGGATTCTCCCCTATTGCATGAGCCCTCAACCAAGTAAGAACTGGTGGTGTTAAGAAAAATTTCATGTGGGGCCTGTCATAGTAGAAATTGTTTGATGATTTGAAGCAATGTTTGTTCTCAACCTCAATGCTTTCATGACCCGACCTGCACAACCCTTTGAGATCAAGACAAATGCTTCAAACTATGTTGTGGGAGCATTTCTCACTCAACATGGGCACCTCATGGCCTATCATAGTGAGACACTATCATATGTCATTCGTAAGTACCCTACATACAACAAATAAATGTACTCCATTGGGAAATCCTTCCACTAGTGGAGGAATTACATTCTCAGGAAGGAGACACTCATCCACATCGATCATAAGTCGTTGCAGTTCATGCAGACTCATGGAAAATTGCAGAATGACCTCCATCAAAAGTGGTCCACATACTAGTAGTAGTTCCATAGCAACATCAAGTATAAGACATAATGCACCAATCATGTCATTGATTTCCTCAACCATGCTCCAAATGCAACACTCACCACGGTGCTAGAATCCTATGGCCATGAGACCTATGGATGGCCCCAACTCTATGAGAGATATTCTGACTTCACTTCCACCTACCAGATGTTGGGCACAAACACAAATGTCACTGATTTCTATCTTCAGGATGGGTTTTTGTGCCATTTGGGCCATCTCTGTGTCCCCTCAATCAAGTGAGAGAAGATTATTTGGCAATCCCACTACAATCGGGTGTTAGGACACTTTTCAATAGAAAAGGTAGTGGTCATGTTGCAACAACATTTATATTGGTTGAAACTTCGACAATATTTTAGCAATTATATCAGGTCGTGCACCTCCTGTCCCATTTCCAAACTGGCCATTAATAAACAAGGAATGTACACCCCTCTACCTACTCCTGAAAGGACATGGGAATCCATATCGATGGACTACATTTCGGGCCTTCCATCAACCAAGCGAGGAAATGACTGTGTTTTTATGGTGGTTGATCTTTTTTCTAAAATGGTGATTCTGGCTTCATACAAGAAGAGCATCACAATTTAGGCCACTTCGAAGCTCTTTTTTGAACATGTGTGGGTACATTTTGGGATACCAAAAACCATCGTCTCAGAACGAGACTGTTGGTTCCTTAACACATTCTAATTGAGCCTATGTTCACTATTGGACACCAAGCTCACCAAATCCACTTCCTCCCACCCCTAGGTGGATGGCCAAACCAAGGTCGTCAATTAGATGATCATGCATATCTTGTGCATGTAGAATTATAAGCATCCCCACACATGGGATGAGAGTCTTCCCTATGTTCAACATAGCTACAACAAATCCATACATAGCTAAACCAATCGTAGTCCTTTTCAAGTGGGGTTGGGATTTCAACCATTGGGTCCCATGGATGTTGCACTAGCTCTTGCGGCCACCCAAGAAGACTCGTCCCATGCTCAAACTGAAGCTGAACAATCTACCCGGTTCATTGGCCGGATCCAAGAAATCCTCTAGTAGGGTCAAGATATTTTGAATAAGTCCAATTCCAAGTACAAGTAGCACCATGATCAACATTGGGTGCCACATAAGTTTCAGGTGGGAGATAAAGTTTGGTTGGACTTGCAGAAAGAATGCCTTACATGAACCTATCAAAAGTGTTGTCAGCTCTGCTATGGAGCGTATACCATCACCAAGGTTATGGGCGACAATTCTTTTGAGCTCAACATTTCCCCCTTCCTTGGCTTGCACCCAATGTTTAATGTGGACCTCCTTCGACCATACTTTCCACCATTATTGGACACCTCAGAGGTAGAAGAATAGTTGACATCGACAGAGCTCGACCCTGACTTCATGTAACAGGAATCCACAGATCATGTCGTGGACACACAGGTCAAGGGCACTCTCCAACAAAACTTTCATCTGTATCGTGTTACCAAAGTAGGGTAGCTCCTGCACCAAGGAAAGTGGCTCAATTGGGGCCAAATTCAACATAATTTTCCTCATCTTATACCATTGATCCAGAATTTATGATAAGAAAAAAATGAATACAAATATATATATTACTAACATAGAGATACAATGAAAAACAACAGAGATATAGTAAAACTTGGATTTTATTCAATAAAGAAATATGTTGAAACTGTAAAATGCAGACTAAAACAAGCTTTCTATAATGGTGGAAGCTTATCTTTGAGAAGAGATGTGACATTTGTGCTCCTTCACAAGAATATGAGTATAATGAGGATCCAAAGGAATTTTTACATCAAAAATGAATTCAAAAACCTAGAAATCCAAAAACCTAACCCTAGGAGATGAAACTCTAAACATCACGTGGGCCTTGTTGGGGTAAGTTGGTACATCAACTTCATGGGCTCATAACTTGTGCATACGATCTCCATTTTAGGCGCATGATAGACCATTGGGAGGGTCTATTCAAGGAATACACATCATGTTGTCACACTCTAACTCCATCTGCAATGTGATTGTGGTGGGCCCATAAAATATTGTTTAGGGCCTCAAAACGGCCCCGCAAGTTTAGGACCCGAAAATCTAGAAAAATATTGCCAATATAACATTTGGATGTGATCTAGTTGGAATAGGCAGGTAGCCACCGATATAAACCTAGATCACATAAGAAAAAAGACATCAATCTTCTCATACCATACCCTAGAATCTCTTTTCAACCCATAAAGATATTTACAAAACCCACAAACAAATTTGGAAGTTTTGGTATCAACAAAACTTGGGGGTTTTGCAAATAAATCTCCTTATGGAGATATCCATTGAGAAATATAGGTTTTTTTATCACACACGTAGTAGGTTGGGAAACTCTTGACCTAACCACAAATTGGAGACAACTTGGAGAGAACCTACCCCCTATCACCTTAGGCAGGGGTTCCTGTCACTTTAGAGGTGAGCTAGTCACCTCAAGGGGGGAATCTCGATGACCCTAGGGGGTATTGAGATGGAAAATTATAGGTATGAGTGGATATCCCTTGAGGTCAATTTTAAATGGTAGGAAGATCTTGAAAATGGTTCTTGGGAAGTTTTAAGGGTTTCTAGATGAGTTGAGTGACCCTCCAAGTGTGAATACTTACTCGAGACACAAGGAAAACCAAACATATAATGTAATATGTTAGTTGGAAAAAAAAATTAATCTTTTTGTCCCTAATTGAAAGAAACATAAATTATATATATCATCTCATAAAATGTATTAAATTATGCAATATAAGTGCTAAGAATATGATAAAATAAACAAGAGACAAGCTAGTGAAAGCTAGCTCAACTCAACAATGATTAAGCAATACTCTAGCAAAAAAAACAAGGTTCAAACAAAATATTTCTCTACTGATATTTATCATCCTTATGGATGTAGAAAACCAAGATTAATATCATAAAATTCATGCATTCAAAACCACATATAACTAGCTAGATAAGTGCACTAGTGTTAACAGAGAGTTAGGGAAAAATTGTAGCCAATTCCTAGGGTTATTTTAGGAGTTATTAGGGATTAGAGCCTTAGTTTTCTGAAGTCCTATTGGTTGTAGGTTATTTTTGTAACAAAAAAAATAATTCATGGTTTAAAGGGTATGTCTCAATGAGGCAAGATATTCAAAGGATTAAGGAACACTTTCCCAAAGAGACAACTTCAAAACTTGAAAATTTCATGTTTACCAAGGCAACCATTTATTTCTCCAATGCAACAAGTAATTACTAGTGCCTTTAATAATTGGGTTAATGGAGTCAATCAAAGAAATATTTAGAGGTACTACCTCCTTATGGGTGTAAATCCTCTTACTCCTCAAGGTAAGTATCCCTATCTAGGGTTTAGGATAAGAGGGTGTATGCACTTATACTTATCTTAGAAAACCCTTGTTAAACCAATAAAATTTAAGAATAAAGTGATGGAGGCCATGGTGGGGGTGTATTCCCTTATACTTCCCACCTATATTTAGCAAAATAACCTTGATTTGAATAACAAATAATAGCACAATGCAAAAAATCCTTGCCAATTCAAGGAAAATGCTAAGATAAACCACCACAATAGAAAAGAAGAGCCTTCCAAGGCTAGTGCATAACTTCCATCAACCAATACCCAAAGAGATATCCATACACAATAGCACAAGAGATAAAATAGACAAAGAGAGAGAAAATTTCAGTCCAATACTTCTCACAATGGGAGAGTTATGTTATCAAAACGAGATCTTATGATCTCCATTTATACAAAATGTCACTAAAATAGTTTGTCCACATAAGTTTAGGGTAAACCACAAGATTAGGGGTCAACAAATGCAATGTTTCACGTTTACAAAATAATAATAAACAATTCATTCTTATTTTTACTTTTTTGCACAAATGAAAACCCTAAGAGTGACATCACCCCTTTAGGAGGGATGTTTTGGCAGTTTTAGGTCAAACGTTGAGTTAAAGATGATAGGGTTGGGCCTCTAAAGGCCATGTGTCTACAATCCAACTTTCCACCTCACAACCCAAGGTTTCCTTCCTTCAAAACGTACCATGTGTATTCATCACCACCTTAAGCCCCTTAAGCATGACGTCAAGCTTCCAAAATATGATGTTTCTCCTCTCCTAGGAAAAAGCTTTGGCATGTGAGGGATAGGTCATGTCTCTCAAGTAATATTCTATGAATCAAAAGGTACATCTCTCATAGAGAAATCCTATGAAATCCATCATCCAACAACAATCATAAAAAAAGTTGTTTAGGGATCCAAAATAGTGTTACAAATTGATGACTCAAATATGACAAAATCAACACCATCTCTGAAATTTGACAATTCTAATCTTCCCTATCTTGAGCATCAATATATGGTACATGTGTAGATCCGTTTTAGATCAATAAATTATTATGACAAACCTAGAATAAAGAAGGTGATGACAATATCACCGCAACCAAATCATTACAACTTTTTATTCAAACAATTATAATTGATAGCCTTAGTATCATGCATTATTAATAACTTTTGGCCGTGACATAGAGCCTATGTATGCAATCGTACAAGATTGAACATTGTTGTTGCATTTATTGACCATCTAATTAGATTTATAGTTGAATCTTGATGCAAAATATATCTAGTGGTGAAAGCTATCCTACATATTTAAATAATTTGGGCATATTATATTTAGTTTCACTGGCTGGAAAAGACTTTGGAACTCAAATTTAACACTCTAGATTAAAATTACACTTGTTTTAGTTATTGGGATCTATCTTACAATGGAGTTTAGGAATGGAATCATGGCATGATTTGAAATGGGTTTGTATATTATTGAATAAGGAATCCAAATTATTTTGAAAGTTATATTTGGATCATTAACTAGTTTAGTTACAGTTCTACTTGCATTTTAGTTACAACTCTATATTGTAATGGATATCATCCATTTCATTGTTTAGACAGAGTGATTCTCGAAATCACCCCAACCCTTATACCTTCATGTATATATCTTAAAAAGTGAAAAAATAGAGACAATTACAAACCTATTTTGACAGATCCATATGTTGGACATATTGTCATTGATATGTTGTCATTGATGTCAACAATCGATGTCATTATGATGTGATTATAAGTTGTTATGATAAATTTTTATTGTTGTTTTATCATAGATGAAATTTTCATTGATGTCAAACAGTATAACAATTAGCAGAGAATGTCAAATAGTATGCAGAGATCAAAAGATCAGAAGGAAAAGCACATTGAAAGTATGCAAAGAATGAAAATGTTAGGCAGTATGCAAAGATCAAAGCTCAGGAGAGGAAGCATATTAGATCACACAATATCAGAGCATGCAAATATCCTTGGTTTAGTTGGAAACCAAGTATAAACCCAAAAACATCATAAGAGATGATGTGCAGAAGCCATCCATTATCATTACAGGATAAACCAATACCGTTAGATCTGGGAGCTACAAGAGAAGGATCGTTTGAGGATTGGTCAACGATCAGATCAAGTTGTGACTGTCAGATACACAAGTGCCAGATCAACGATGGGAATGGATTGAGGATAACAAAAGGAGAATTAAACAACGTGTTATTCCCAATCCTGCAATTAGTCTAGATCGTCGGATCTTATAAACTCAAAGATCGACGACTATGGTTGATCCACCAAATGATCAGATTAAGTCGTGACCGTTGGATTTGCAAGCATCATATCAATGATAGGGATTGATTGTGGAGTGTAACGACCTCCTCGTTACGACAAGAACTCAGATAACAGGTGTAATTTTTTTTTTGTGTGTTTAAGGTGTGTGCGCGCGTGTATAAGTAACAGACACACTTGACTCTATGTCTCCACTCAACAACCAACAAGACGCAACCATGATGTTCATCACAAGAAGACTGAGGTCACACAACGGGTAACTGCAGGCATTGAATGACCATAGACACAAGGCACACAACGCAAACATTTAACGACATACTGGGTTATGCACAGTATGAACACAGAGGGAAGGATCCATAGTAGTAGATCTTACTATTTCTGCACAGGAAATCAGGGCGTTTAATCTTAGTTCTCTGCTCCGGATAGAGAGAAGGTCAGATAGGCTCCTGGCCGACGGCTCAGGCATAAACTAGTAATCTCCATCAGGTGTGTCACCAGAGTGGAAACCCTGCCTTTAAAGTGCCCGAGACTCTTGATACGGCACTGGATTACTTCACGAAAATAAACACCACACAGACTTCTATACTAAGAATACAGGGAGGTGTCTACATCCCGCCCGACACAAATGACCCAAAATTCAATGACTCGACCAAGTACAACAATAAATGAATGCACTACCACAACCTCTACGGAAAGCGCTAGGCAGAAGGAATCAGATGACGACCCACAAAGTCAGCATTTATATAAATGAACGAGAAACCTCATCTACTAAATCATAATACTCTATGGTGCTTAGTTCAAGGAACCTCATATTTTATAAATCATCAATAACTAAAGATTCAAAAGCATTATGACAAGACCAAAATACCATTACACTTCATATGATATCTACACTAAAATCACAATGACGCTGCCATGACATAAGAACATATTACCTTCATATCCCATTAACTCTGCAAAATAACAAACATCTTATATTCTATGTGTTCCCCAACAACCCAACTACAAAGTCTATGCCCAAAAGGGTAGCACCATTTCATGTTAAGTTACAAAGGTTGTCGGAATTACATTTACATATCAAGATGATGRCCATTAATAAAKCYGGTAAGGGGGTTAKCACAACTTAATCCAACCTCCAAAGYGAGCCTTTCCCTGCAAKTCTAATGCRCATAAAATCTCAAGGTACAATCTATTAAATAAACATCYAATAGTAGGCAAGTTACCAGCCCTAACYTTAAGGTTAAGTACGTAGAATTGATTTCAACCTTCCCCTCTACAGTYGTAATAATTTATTGTGCTTARCTTCCARACCRTACCTTGGAATAMATGTAAAYTATACAATGCAAATTAATAAATTCATAGATTCATAAATGTAGCACTAAATTCATACATGTAGTTTTGCAAAATTAATAAATTCCTAGATTCATAAATATAGCACTMAATTCATGCATGTAGTTTTAAGATTTCAAGTAAATTGTTTTTGGAAAAAGAGTTCAARMAAATTGATTTTAAGATTTCAAGCAAATTGTTTCTGGAAAAAGAGTCAAAGMAATTGATTTTAAGATTTCARCAAATTGTTTCAAAAAAAGGTCAAAAACAAATTGATTTTTAAGGAATAAAATTTGAAAACTTGAAAACTTATGATTTTGACAACAATAAAATAGAATGGATCCATAGGATTCATTTCCACTTATGTACTATCAAAATTTTAAAATCACATTTGAAAACTTGCTATTTATGAAAAAAGGATTAATCATTCCAGGTTTCATCGTATCAAATTTTAGAACATTTAAAACTTATGATTTTAAATAATAAAAACTTATGATTTTAAATAATGGAAAAATGATGGAATTCAACCAATTTTAATTATAATTTCATGAAAGTCATTTTTATTTCATGAAAACATACTTTATAATTTCCTCGTTTGAGGATTTATAATATTTGGAGAGACTATGATTTTAAAAAACATAAAATGAATTTCATGAACATCTATCATTTTAAATAATGAATAATAAATCAAATTTCAAATTATTATTTTGAAAAACTATAACTTCAACTCACACCATCAAATTAGATGAAAATCTATGATATTTAAAATCATAAAAATAAATATGATGTAAATATAAATGTAAATTTTAAGATGCTTTGTGCCTCATAGGAGATACCTGTTGTTATCAAGGTCGGTGGTCGAGGTTGTGGCTGGGGTCCAACAGTAACATAAGCGTGGAGTAGAAGGTGATACTGAACAGAGGTCTGTAGTTAATTAAGCGCACCATATTGGTTCACATGAGGCGTTGAAGGGACGCCATCATCATAATTAACACCAAATCTGAGCATTAAATAGCTGGAATCCAAAAAAAATGTGGGGAAGAATAAACATTGGGACAACTCTGTCTCCTGGCAGTTTGCTGTCCATAACAGGCGATGGGAATTAAAGACCTCACCCACAGCAATTGGCGCCAAAGTAAATCAACACGCTGAGCCAATGAAGAAGCTATCATAAATTGAGTTAAGAGGAAATGTGAAGGGAAAGCTATTAAAAGGTTAGCAGACAGAGGTTAACAACGCAGAGTAGTGAATAGAAAAACACAGAGGTTGAATAGAAACACGCAGAGCAGCGATAGAAAACGCAGAGGTTAAATATCAAGCAAAACGCAGAGGTTGAAAATAAAAACGCAGAGTAGTGATAGCAAACGCAGAGGTTAAATATCAAGCAAAATGCATGATCAACTAATACAATTGCAATGCAGAGTGTTCTGACAGCAAGACGCAGGGATATACACTAGCGAAGCAGGGTGATTCTAATGACCAAAATGGAGTTCTCAGGTCAAGTACCAAACGAAATTTCCCAGAAGGATGAAATCGCTCAGTCGAGTAAACGCCCCACAGTCAGTCAGGAAAATGCCAGCATTAATTGAATCGCCCCCAATAAAAAAAATGCCCACGGTCCAAAGAAAAATTCTAGAGCAATAAATCATAAAGACTACACCATCCCGCACAGTAGTTTAAAATTTACACAGTCCATATTATCAAACAGTAATTATTTTACACCGTCCTAACGTCGAATAAAAAGGGATTTACACAGTCCGAAATAAATTTCACAACGCCATTACCGTGCATTCTAACTATCACAGTGTTGTCATTGACGGCGAAATTATACAACAACAATATTACAATGAAGAAACCAATCTGAGCATTCTACTCTACCAAATAACTCGCGTACCTTTTTCCTTATCGACTGCCTCGATTGATGTCCCACGCTCCTTGCCGCTCCTGCCCGCCGACCGTAGAGACCTCACCGGTACCTACCAGCCAATCGCTAGGGGTACTCTGCTTCCCCATTAGGCCCCCGAGCCACAAAGGGGCCACATAAATCCAGAAGGTATGCCTAGCTTCCCAGCTCGCCTCCAAGGCTAAGCTACCACTCCAATACCAGCTGAGAAAATCCCAACTCCTCACAAGCAATCAGTCCAGTCTCAGTTCGGCAGCATATCGATCCCTAACCCTAACCCTCCTTTTCCTTTTTTATATCTTTTGAGACCCCCCTCCTTTCCCTAAATCACATTTAATTTAAGTTTACGTGAAAACCCTCAAAAATTCTATGTCTTACAAATGTCACTCATCCCCCACGTTTCTACAAAATTAATTTCTCTTTTTTTTTTCTTTTTTTTTTTTTTAAAAAAAAAAAAAAAAAAAAAGGTAAATGCGCTAATGCATCTTTTCATTTTATTTTTAAATTCATACTTTTATACTCCTGCTCGTTACATAATTTTATTACTATTGGTTTACTCTGAGTTAACTAAAACTATATTTATGTATATTTTTATTTTTAAGAAAAGGTATGTTTCAATTTGAATAAAAGTTATGAGTTCATTAAAAGTTAACTGGTTGAAAAAGATTATTAAATCTTGTATCCGTTGATATATTGGTTGTATAGTTGGATGAAGTTAACGTTAATAAATCCAAGAACTAGAGCTCAAGTATGTTCTAAAAATTGTATTCTCCTTGCACTGCAATGAGGTGTGAACTCTAGCCTAAAATCTCATAATGATGTTTTGCTTAATTATTTTAATGGTTAYTAGGGTTAATTGCTATTAATAATGATATTTGGGTATAGGATTAGGTCAAGATTCATTGGAKCTATCTCATTTAGAATTAGGGTTAGGCTCTTTTTAGAGTTAGAGTTAGGGCCTTTTTCCTTAAGGTTAAACTAAATTTTTATCTTAGAGAAGTCTTTTTTTTTTTTACTTAGGTTTAGATTTTGAACTGGACGACAATTGTTTAGGGGAGTCGTTTTAAGAATTTATTAAGGCGTTATTGTCTTAGGGATATTTAGGTTCGTTTCCTTCATCCACAACAATGCGACGTGCCCTTTAGAATGCACCACGTGCTCCAAGGGTGCCACTCGCCTCGTTCGTTTCCTTTGTGCAACGTGCCCTTCAGGATGCACCACGTGCTCCAAGGGTGCCACTTGCTTCTTGTGTTTCTTTTGTGCGACGCACCCTTCAGGATGCACCACGTGCTCCAAGGGTGCCACTCGCCAACTGGACTGATTGGTAGATATCTATAACCCCTGGAGTCAACACTCCGCCCGGTGAACTTGTGGAAGACTAAGGGCTCTAAGGAATAAGGCCCCCGTCTTATTGCGCACCCCTTAGAATCATCGTGAGCAACTGTCACAGTCTTCCCTCACGACATCGTGGATCCTCTTGAACTAGGTAATCATTAACCTACAGTTCGAGCCACGATGAGAGTGCTAGTAGGTGGTGGCAGGGCTGTTGTCCACCCCTCTCCCTCAACCTCTCTGGAAATCGTGTGTGGCCCCTTTACTCCATATGTGAGTCTGGTCAGCAAGCTATCGTCAGCCTGTATCATCAACAATCATGTCAGAAATGTCAACATCATATCCTCAAATCAAATGAAATATCACAGTAAATAAATCAACCCAATAGCACACTCCCTGACTCAATCCAGAGTCCAAGGGGGTTCCACCGATGCCTCTACATCATCAAGGTCCAAAACCCTACACACTCAATAAAACTGAGTCAATAGCAACTGTCTACATCAACTAGTAAAACATCATGTCGTCTATCATAACGCATCATAATCAAGTATAAATGTTTTAACATCAGAAAAGTCCAAATCACTTGCGAGCAAGTGTCCTCAAATAATAAGTTTTCTCAGTGCGCCAGAGCGGGATGTTACATGGAGCACGAAGGGATAATTAAACTATACATTATTTCCAATCCCGCAATTAGTCTAGATCGTCGATCGTCACCCACCAAATAGATCTACAATTGGCATCAGTTCCACTACCAATGAGTAGTTTTCCATTGTGGAGCTCGATGATAGTTTTAAACATCATGTTAGTTGGGACCCCACAATCATCCTTGATCGTTGATCTGCTTCAAGACCATTATCGACCAATGGATCACTTTAAGTGGAAGGATAGGATAAGAAAGGAAAAATAACTGAGATCTCGAATACCCAAATTCCCGATAGCCGTAGGATAACTTTAAGTGGAAGGATAGGATAAGCAAGGAAAAATAACTGAGATCTCGAATACCTGAGTTCCTTATAGTCATTGGATCACTTAAATTGGAAGTATAGGATAAGCAAAGAAGAAGATCCATTGGATTTAAACCAAGTCAAAGAAACATTGCAGACAGATCAAGTCGTCGATCTAAGATCATGATCAACGAACAAAATTCATTTTGGATTAAAAGTTGTGAGGAGGTTACACTTCAGGAAATCTCACTTCGAAAGAACTGGGAAGTGGAGAAA
>JZKD02S2091062.1:138119-163700 GCA_000966675.3 Picea glauca
TAAATCTCCCAGACTCCTATTCACCACTTCCGTCTGTCCGTCTGTCTGGGGGTGATAAGAAGAAATGAATGCCAAATTAGTTCCCAGCTTCTTCCATAGCGTCCTCCAGAAATGATCTATGAATTTTGTATCCCGATCCGAGACTATGCTTCTCAACAATCCATGCAATCTGACGATCTCTTTGAAAAACAAATTTGTGATGTGGGTTGCATCGTTGGTCTTATGTCATAGTATGAAATGTGCCATCTTCAAAAACCTGTCCACCACCACAAAGATGGAATCAACTCCTCGCTGATTTCTCGGTAGTTCCAAAACAAAGTCCATGCTAATGGCTTCCCATGGCCTTTCAGGTATGGGCAATGGCTGATATAACCCAGCATTATGCTTTCGGCCCTTCGCATGTTGACATATACTACACCTGTCAACAAACCTCTTGACATCAGTGCGCATCCCAGACCAATAATATGATTCGCTCAGCTTGGCGAATGTCTTGTCATGTCCAAAATGACCTGCTAGTCCACCGCTATGCTTCTCCTTCACCAAATTCTCCCTCATGGAGCAATTCAGAATGCACAGCTGATTGCCTCTGAAAATCAATCCTTCCTGGATCATAAATTCCAGCCATGGACTCTGATCCCTAAGAAATGGATTCTTAGCTGCCTCGTATGCTTCTGCAAAGTCTGCATCACCTGCATACATATCTTTCATTTCCTGCTCTCCTGCAGCACCAAACATTTCATGCTCAAAGCATCAGCTACTTTGTTAGAAGTCCCCGAAATATGTTTGATCACAAACGTGAAATTCTGCATGTACTATACCCATTTCGCATGCTTCTGGTTCAACTTATCCTGTTGACTAACAAACTGCAATGCATGATTATCGCTATACAAAACGAACTCCTTGGGTAGCAAGTAATGCCTCCACTTCTTCAATGCATGTATGATGGCATAAAACTCTTTTTCGTATGTGGAGTATTTCAACTTCGCATCATCCAGTTTCTCGCTATAATAAGCCACAGGTCTATCATCCTGACTCAGGACCCCTCCAACAGCTTATCCGCTGGCATCACATTTCACCTGAAATGTTTTCTGGAAATCAGGCAACACCAGAATTGGTTTCTCTGTTATCTTCCGCTTCAACAGATTGAAGCTCCTTTCAGCCTCTGTTATCCAGTAAAAAACTTTATGCCGCTTCTTCACTGTATCCATCATTTCTGCACTAATCCTATTAAAATTCCGAATGAATTTCCTGTAGAAACTAGCCAGTCCATGAAAACTCCTTACCTCAAAAACATTCCTCGGCGATGGCCAATTCCTGATCACTTCTACCTTCTCAGGATCCATCTTTAATTCATTCGCCGAGATCACAAAACCCAAATAAATGAGTTTTGTTTGCATGAATGAGCATTTCTTCAAATTGATCAGCAACTTCTCTTTTTGTAGCCTTCTCATCACAATGGATAAATGCCTCAAGTGTTCAGCCCTGGTTTTGCTGAAAATCAGTATGTCGTCTAGATACATGACCACAAACTTACCGATGAATTCCCGCAGGACTTCATTCATCAGCCTCATGAATGTGCTTGGCGCGTTTTTCAAACCAAACGGCATGACTAGCCATTCGTACAAACCTTCATTTGTCTTGAATGTCGTCTTCCATTCATCTCCCTCTCTCATCCGGATCTGATGATATCCGCTCTTGAGATCAATCTTTGAAAAATAATTTTCCCCACTCAGGAAATCCATCAAGTCATCCATTCTCGGTAGTGGAAATCTGTACCTGATGGTGATTTTGTTTATCACCCTGGAGTCTGTACACATTCTCCAGCCTCCATCCTTTTTTGGACTCAGTACTGTCGGAACAACACACAAACTCAAACTCTCTCTGACTCGTCCTTTATCCAGCAGATCCCGTACCTGCCTTTTGACCTCCTCGTTCTCCTGAGGTGTCAACCTGTACACTCCTCATCGGTGGCAACGAACGAGGTAGTTCATCCACGATGATATCAACGAACTCTCCCAGCAGTTCCTGAATCTCCTCTGGTAAGTCGTCTACTCTTGTGCTTGTCAGGACAATTCTTGTCTTCCTGACAACAAAGAATTGTGGATCTTCATTCTTCTCCATCTCCGTGAGAAGTTCCTTCCCACTCATGAGAAGTATTGTGCTGGTTACTTCCGGCTTCGCTTCTTTACCTTTTATCGGAAGCAATCTGTGTGTTCTCCCATCCTTCTCTAAGGTATATGTGTTCATTCTCCTGTCATGAACAACATTTCTGTCATACTGCCATGGTCTACCCAACAATATGTGACACACGTCCATGGGAATGACATCACACAAGATCTCATCATGGTAATTCCCAATTTTGAATTTAACTAAGCATTGTTTAGTGACACTTACCCAGTGTCCTTTTTGTAACCACGAGACTTTATATGGACTCGGGGGCTTACTCGTTTCCAGCTTTAGCTTGTCCACCATCTCGATTGAAACGAGATTGTTAGTGCTCCCACTGTCAACTATGACCTTGCATTTCCTGTCCTTGGTTGTGCAAGCCGTTCTAAACAGTCTTCTCCTTTGCACTGAGTTGTCCACCTCTTTCTCAGGTGTCAAAAGAATTTTATGCATCCCAAGCGACCTTCCACTGTCTGCATCTTCGCTCTCAGCATCACGCCTCTGTGCCTCTGTGATGTGAGCCTCATTTCTGTCCATTTTCCTATCTAGACAGTCAACGGCTTTATGTCTGTCTTTTCCACATGTAAAACATGTGATGATTCCTCCTCGACCTCTTCCCCTACCTCGGGTACGAGGAATAGCATTGGCGTCAGCATATCCGCCACCCTTCTCTGTATGCTGCCTCCTCGGCTCAGCATATTGCTGCCTCCTCGGCTCAGCATATTGCTGCCTCTGCTCAGTTTGTGGCTACCTTTGTTGTGAGGTTCCACCTCTTTCAGCCTTACCCTGAGGTCTCTTCCACTCCCCCTTGGGATTTTGTGTTCTTTCTTGGGCAATTTCCTTGCCTCTGGGCTGGCTTCTGCCTCGCCCTCGCTGACCTTGCTTGCGGCTCAGCTTCTCTTCAGCTTTCAGAGCCATCTGGTACACATCCTCCACCGTCCTGATGGTCAGCATGCTTAAATCATCCTGGATGTCATACCTCAACCCATTCAGGTATCTCGCCACCCTTTCGTCATCACTCTCCTGATGACCAGCTCTGATGTTGAGCCTGTAGAATTCCTCGGTGTACTCTTTCACTGTCATCAACTTCTGTCTCAGGTTCTGCATTCGCCTGAACAGAGTGATCTGATAATCTCTGGGGATGAACTTCTCTTTCATCTTAGCGATCATCTTGTCCCAGCTCTTGATCTTTTGTTTTCCTTTGCAGCACCTATCAGCCTACAATTCATCCCACCATAAGGTTGCATGTCCTTTCAACTTCGTGACCGCATGCCTTACCTTATTTTCCTCTTCGATATCTTCGTAATCGAAGTAGGTGTCGAGTTCTCGAATCCAATCCAGCAACTCTTCAGCATTTAGACTTCCCTCATATACGGGAATGTCCATATTAGTCTTTGAGCTCATCTTGGCGATATCTCTGATCAACCTTTTGGTCGAAGCATCTTCTGCTGTGACCTCTTCAACTTTGTGTCCAGCTTCTTCTTCAACTTCAGAATCACTGAACTCCCCAGCACCAGCTCCGCGCCTTTGGGTGGTCTCCATCTCTTCGAGTCTCACCCTGAGATCTTGTATTTGTCGTTCCATTTCTAGGTTACCTACTGGCCTACCCCTTCTTCGAGCATCCCTGTCTTCTCGATCAGGTGACTGCCTTTCTCTTCGAGGCGGCATGATGGATCTCTGTCTCTGCTACAGAAAGCAAAGATGCTCCGGCTCTGATACCACTTGGTGTGAAGTCGCTACCCTCACGGTCCAACCCGCCTCTCACCAGGACCTTCACTATCCTCGGCCCGAAGAGCGTGAATGCTCCTCCAACTCCTCTCGAGAGTTATTACTACCCACAGCTCTCCTTCGGCAATCTCCCCTTGGCTTCTCGAGAGATCGGGTCTCACGGTATCGAGAAACTTGTTCACAAATCTCGTGCAACTCAAAAATCCAAACCCCGAATGCCGATGGTCAACGGTCAACGCCCGTTCTGTTGGTGATATCTCTATCGGGATATCGCTACTCGCGATATCAACGCTTTGTATTTTCAAGACCCGAGTACCAAGGTATCGATTCCCCGATACAGCGCTACCTGTACCCCACTAGCTTCCGGGGTCCCACGCTATCGCGTCACCTTCAGGATTTCACGGATCGCGAATCCACGATGCAAGTTTCCCTGATGTCGAAATCCCTGAACGCCGAATCTCGATCCTCCCGGGATATGATGCCACGCGTCCCTGCTCTGATCGACGGCTCTAAATAACTCGAGAAATCACGACTCGTAATTTCAACGAGTCTGCACCTCGCCTCGCCAAACGCCGAATGCCGAACCCCGATGGGCTTCTATCCTTCCTGCGCCTATGGGTTAACTTTCCCACAGCTTATCCACAATCGGATGATCGACGAGATTTCGCGGTTCCCCTCCGCGAACCTTGACCGTTCATGCCTCACTTTAGAGATTTCTCCAGCTCCAAAGCTCTGTCCTGCTCAATTCTTCGCCCGGGTCTGTTCCCACAGTAATGGTAAGGAACTATCCCTCCTGAGCTTTGCGACTCTGACTCCTTCAGAGGCTTTTACGCTCGCTTCTAGTGCTTGACTTTTCAACAACTCTCTAAGTGTTGAATTCTTCAAATCCCATGCACTCACCTGCAACAGAGATCTCCCACTCCCTTAGCTCAGAATCGCCACTGAGACTCCCAAATTCGGTCGGCACTTCCCTGTACGACTCTACCAACCCAATTCAACTCTGGGAAAACGAGAATGAGAGCTTAACTGTTGAGCCTCATCAACGCACTCTATGCGAATGAATTCGACTGCACCCTATGCAGGAATCTCCTGGATCAAACAGAGAAACAATTGAAACTCATTCTCGTCTCTCTCACAGATTTCGAATCTACCATGAAATCACATACACAGCATATAAAACAAAGGCATAACAAGAAGAAAATATGCAACAGCATAATATCAACAACACACAGAGAATAATCACAGCCATGGAATTGAATCAAAGTTCTCCTATTAATTCAATATCTGTACATGGAGTTCTTCATACACTTCTCTGCTCTGCTCTGCTTCTTGCTCCTGAAAAATGAATTCTGAATGAATGATAATACAATGTACAAAGGAGGGTGCCTATATTCTGTTTTCCCTCTCGAAATCTGAAACTATTAATTCCACAATTAATACCTATCTAACAACATTAAAACTAATAAATGCCTTCCTATCTATAATACAATGCAAGTGCGCTCCATTACATTAACCCATTAATGCTTGGCACAACAATATCAAGGTAGATTTCAAAAAGAAGTTTGCTGGCTTGTCCAGCTGTCTTTCTCCACGCGCCGGCTCGCTTGATGAGGTGTGGATTCTCCTGCATCATATCCGCTCTTGATATCAATCTTCGAAAAACAATTTGCCCCACTCAGGCAATCCATCAAATCATCCATTCTCGGCTGTGGAAATCTGTACCTGATGGTTATTTTGTTTATCACTCTTGAATCAGTGCGCATTCTCCAACCTCCAACCTTCTTTGGATTGAGCACTGTTGGAACAACACACAAACTCAAGCTTTCTCTGACTAATCCTTTGTCCAAAAAATCCTGGACCTGGTTCTTAACCTCCTCATTCTCTTGCGACGTTAATCTGTACGTAGCTTTATTCGGCAAACTTGCTTTTGGTATGAGGTCTATGTGGTGACTCACACTTCTCATCGGTGGAAACGAATGAGGTAATTCATCCATGATGATGTCAGCGAACTCTTCCAGCAGTTCCTGAATCTCATCTGGCAAGTCGTCCACTCTGGTGCTGGTCAGAACGATTCTCGGCTTCCTGACCACAAAGAATTGTGGATCTTCTTTCTTCTCCATCTCCGTAAGAAGCTCCTTCCCACTCATGAGAAGTATTGTGTTGTTTACTTCCGGTTTCACCTCTTTATCCTTTATCAGAAGCAACCTGTGTGTACTCCCATCCTTTTCCAGGGTATATGTGTTCATTCTCCCGTCATGAACCACATTTCGGTCATACTGCCATGGTCTACCCAGCAATAAATGACATACATCCATGGGAATAACATCACACAAAATATTATCCTTATATTCACTTATCGTGAATTCAACTAAACATTGTTTAGTGACACTCACCTGATGTCCCCTTTGTAGCCATGAAACTTTATATGGGCTCGGTTGATCAGTGGTCTCCAGCCCTAATTTCTCCACCATCTCGGTCGAAACGAGATTATCTGTGCTTCCGCTATCTACGATAACCTTGCACTTCCAGCCCTTGGTTTTTCATGTGGTTCGGAGTAGTCGGGTCCTATGAGCTGTGTCCTCCACCTCCTTCTCAGGTGTTAAGAGAACTTTGTGCACCATCAGTGACCTCCCGCTTCCGGTACCATCATCATTCTCAACATCATGCATCTACGCCTCAGTGATGTGAGCTTCCCCACTATCCTTCTTCTTCTCTGGACACTCAAATGACTTATGTCCATTCTTCCCACATGTAAAACATGTGATAACTCCTCCTCTTCCTCTACCTCGACCTCTGGTTCGAGGAAAAGTATATGCATCAGCATAACCGCTACCCTTCTCGGTATGCTTCGCCCTTAGTTCAGCATATTTTTGTCCTCGCTGTGAGGTTCCACCTCTCTCAACCTTACCCTGAGGCTTCTTCCATTCCTCTTTGGGCTTCTGGTATTTATCCTGGGCAACTTCCTTGCCTCTGGGCTGAATTCTGCCTCGCCCTCGCTGACCTTGCTTACGGCTCATTTTTTCTTCGGATTTCAGAGCCATCTGGTAAGAATCCTCTACCATTCTGAGGGTAACCATGATTAATTCATCCTGAATGTTATATCTCAGACCATTCAGATATCTGGCAACTTTCTCATCATTGCTCTCCCGATGACCTGCTCTGATGTTCAGTCGATAGAATTCCTCAGTGTATTCCTTGACTGTCATCAATTTTTGTCTCAGGTTCTGCATCCTCTTGAACAGATTTATTTGGTAATCTCATGGGATGAACTTCGCCTTCATCTTCGCGATCATCCGATCCCAGCTTTTGATCTTTTGATTGCCTTTGTAGTGTCTATTAGCTTGTAGCTCGTCCCACCACAATGTTGCATGTCCTTTCAAGCGCGTAACAACATTCTTGACCTTCTTGTCCTCTTCGATCTCTTCATAATCGAAGTAGGTGTCAAGAGCTCGGATCCAATCCAGTAACTCCTCTGCATCCAGATTACCGCTCGGTTGACGCATCCTCTGTTGTGATCTCTTCTTCATGTCCAGCTTCTTCTTCTACTTTGGAATCACTAAGATCCTTTGCACAAACTCCGCGTCTCTGAGCTGTTTCCATCTCCTCGAGTCTTTCTCGGAGATCTCGCATTTGTCACTCCATTTCTGGATTTCCTGCTGGTCTACCTCTTCTTCGCACCTCCCTGTCTTCTGGGTCAGGTGATTGCCTTTCCCTTCTTGGCAGCATGTTGAAATCCTGTTTCTCTCTGTTACAGAAAACAAAGAGTCTTCCCGCTCTGATACCACTCTGACGCAACCGGACTCCTCGGAGTTCGATCGCTCTCACAGGATCTTCTCCCTCCAATTGGCCCGAAGAACTTCAAAGGTTCCTCTTATTCCCTGTCGGGAATGTCTCTTACCCACAACAAGTCTCAAGTGACTTCCCTTCTATATCGAGAAATCGAACTTCGCAATTTCGCGAATCCTATGGTCGCATGTTCCTTACTTCATGATTCCCCAAAATCCGATGCAAGTCAGCGTTGACTTCTCCTTTTCTATAGGAATTCTCCCTATCGAGGAATCGCTACTCGCGATGTCAACAAATTGAAACTCCAAGTTCTGAATCCTGATGTGACGATTCTCCGATACACGTGTGGACTGGACTCCTCCACCTTCTATCTGTCTATCAGGATTTCGGAGCTCGCAGGATCGCGAGTCCTGATGTCGACGGACTCGGGTCTTTCCTTTTCCCGATCCCTGATAATTTACCACTTGTACTCCACTAATCCCCGTGGTCCCACACTGCCACGTCACTGTCGGGATATCGCAGATCGCAAATCCAACATGCAAGCGTTCCCTGTCGTTGAGAACCCCGATTCTCCGATCCCCGACTCCTCGGGATATCCTGACACGCGTCCTTCAAGATCGACGGTTCTGAGCCTATCAGGGAAATCTCTCCTCGGCATATCGCCACTCCCCTTCCAACGAATTGGTGCTTCAACTCGTGATATGCCGATATGTGATATCACGAGTAATATGACGGTCCTTATGACTCCAAATCGACGGTGCTACTTCCTCCTGAGCTTCGAACTTCTAAATGCTCATGCTGTAATCTCCGTGCACCTTTGCAAGATCTAACGGTCCTCAGATTCTCGTGAAATCTCTCCAGGAGATTTCAACCGTCCATCCTTTCTTTGGTAATTCCTGCGGGATGGATTAAACGCTTCCTTTCTGAAGACTTTTCCACCAACTCGTCGACCTCTGGTACTTCTCCCAGGCTTTCCACAGCAACACCTGTAATTCTCCTTCAGTGAACTTGTAGGCCTATTCATCCTGAGCTTGTCCTCGGCTTCACAGTCTTTATGGGAACTTCTTGCACGCACTCCTTGCGGAAAATCTTCAAACACGACTAAGTTTTGAAGCTTGTTCGACTCTGCGCGCTCTTGCAACAGTATTCTTAAATATCCTTTCTCAGAATCGCAACTCTGAGTCTTCGTCTAGCCTGCGCATGCCTTGCACGGCTCTGGTGCCAAATCTACACTTCTGAGATGAATGAGGACAAAAGATTTCTCCAAGTGAACCCTGCAGTCACGCACTCCTTGCGGACAAATTCAACTGCACTCCTTGCAGGAATCCTCTGGTTCAGTTAGAAAAACAATTGAAACTCATTCACTCAACCTCTCAGACTTCAATTCAACTATGAAATCCCATACACAGCATATAAAAGAAAGTGTATGACAAGAAACATACATTCATGAGCAAAACATCAATACACAGAGAAATAACACATAACCATGGAATTGAATCACGACTTTCTTCTATTCATTCAATATTTGTACATGTAGTGTTCTTCCTACAATCCTTTGCTCTGCTCTTTTTCTCTGAATGCTTCTACTCTCGATATGTTACAATGATACAATGAGGGTGTCTATATCTGTTTTCCCTCTCGAATTCTAAAGCTATCAAATCTACAATTAATTTTCTATCTACCATCACTAACTAAATTAAATGTTGCATCTACCTAAGGACATGAGCTATCCGCTCAAGGTCCATTACAATATACAAAGTGCGCTTCATTAAATTCACATATTAATGTTTGGCACAACAATATCAAGGTGTTTCAAAAATTTTGCTGGCGCTGTCCAGCTGTCTTTTCTGCTCTTGCGCTGGCTCGCTTGATGAGTTGGCGATGCTCTTGCATCACAATTGGATCTAAGATCAACAAGCTGGGACTTGTTATGAGGATTGGATTCCTCATTTCTCAGTTGGATCTGAGAACTACAAGTTGGGTCTTGTAACAAAGAGTTGGGTCTCTCATAATTGTATGAAGATGATATTCAAAGATTTATATTATGTATTCATTCAAGTTAAATAAATAAATAAAGTATTGATTCTTTTATAGATATATTGATTTAGAAAATGAAATAAATATTTGTTGTTCAGTTAATTTGTGAAAAGTAAAAATTGTCCAAAGTTTTGTGACACTAATTCACCCCCACCCTCCCCCCTCCCCTCCTACTCAGTGTCAAGTATCCATTTCAACACCATATATGTAATTGAGACAAATACGGGATCCTAGTTTTGTTGGAATGTTGGTAGACTGCAACTTGTTATATTTGATTTCATAATTTTGATTACTAAAAATGTTAATTTGGTAGACCTTCTCATGTCAACCAAGTTATGTGCGTTTAAATCACAATCTTTTGTGAAATCTCCTTCTTCAATGAATTTGTACAATTGGATCCATTCCATACTATTTCTTTCGCTTATATTGAATCTCATGTCAGAGAAAAATGCAAAGTTGGGATTTCTTTCGATTTCCTCTTCCTCATCCTTCTATTGCTTCACTTTCCCTTTTTTCATCATGTTGTCTTAACAAAATCCTGCAATCATAAAACAAAGAATAAGTTTTTCTTTCACAAATAATTGATAGGTTCTATTGAATTGACAAAGGAACATCAATACTAACTAGGAGAAGAAAAACCAGACAAGTTCAGTGCAAATTAAGGCTTCTATGCTTATCAAATTGGGGTTTGTTATCAAATTGAAGTGTGCTTAGTGAGTTTATGTGTGAATTGGGATGAATTAATGTATCATGTATCTTAACCCAATGCTTCATTAATGTCCATTTAAGACCAATAAAAACGGTGCCAGTTCCATCAACAAAAAAAAGAGACAATTATATCTGTTTGAATTTACGAGGTAACGTCTTATATTGGGCATCGATTCACTAGTATTTTCTTGAGATTAAATATTTAAAAGCCAATAAGTGAAACATGGGCTGATAGAGTTTTATTATGAAAATTGTTTATTCTTTTGTATTAGTTTTATTCAATGTTTATTTGTTTAATCGTAGCACGGGCATTGAACGCTCTATTGAATGAAATACATATGTCCATAGAATTTTTCTTCATCTTGTATGATTTAAGCAATAGGATCACTGGGTTACCAAGATATCAGAGTACATGGAGTCCATTACTTATTGCAAAAGTGAAATGTTGTAGCAAAAATCTTGATCCGATTCCATCGAGACATCAGGAATCATGGTAGCAATACTAAATATTTGTCAAATATTTTAGATCTTGTGTGACCCAATATTGCTGATCCGAACTTCTTTTTTAAGATTTCTTTATATCAAGACAAAAAGAGAGTCCATCCAATATTACGATCAATTGGGATATCGGTACATTAGAAGATTCAAAAATTTATTAAAAATTAAACTCCATAAAAGATCGATCTGATATAATCAGGTCACCATCGATCGGGAGGTCGAGATATCGAGCATCATGAGAAATTTATTAAAACTTAAAACTATGGTAAATCTTGATCCGGTGTAAACAAAACCCATCCCATTAGGTCAATGGTTCCATCGGGAGATTGGGTACCGTCTTACTAGAAGATCGGGGCATTGAGGTAGTGGGTTTTATTGCTTGGTAATATTTATAAAATTTTAACTAAACATAAAAAATATGGAAGTATAATAATGTAAAATCAAAGAAACTAAAAATAAGAAAAAATGAACTCATTATTATTTATTTAAAAAGGCCAAAAATTATGAGGGGTTGTTGAGGCTCAACGGGTAGTCATAGATAAACATAAGTTACAATACATCTCTATTCCAACTATGGAGATTGATTATAGTGATGGAAGGGAACAAATTATAAAGTATTGCATTGAAGGCACATTAGAGATTTGCCATCAACTCATAGAAGGTTATATTGAGTCTCTCATAGACACTTTGAATGAGAGATTCCTAAATTTCCATCTTTTTAATATAACAAAATTATTTACTCCTTGTTATTATCTAGAAGAGCATCATAGTTTTGAGAAAATTTCAAATCATTGCATTTTTAAACTTTTTCAACATTTTCAACATACCATATCAAAGGATGTTGGATTTGTACTTTTATTTGATGTTAAATCTTGTAAAAGAGAGCTCCACCCTTCTCTTGATTTATTAACTCTAGCTTGTGAGGGTTTGTCAACAAAAGAATCATGGTGTGTATTTTATAACACAAAACGATGACACAAAACTTATCCTCATATCATGAAATCATGGTAAGATATATTCACTATATATGTCAGTGGATTCTGAAAGAGGATTTTCTAAAAACAATCATCAAGAAAACTAGAAAATCAAGGCTAGGATTGGATACACTAGATGCGCTAGTGAGAATATTGTTGAATGGAATTTCAAATTATTTAATGTGAATTGGAATGCATTATATGGGATATGTAGAGATACAAAAGAAGAGTTCTTGAGATTTGAGAGCTAGTAAATTAGTCTTCTTAATCCTTTTAATTGATTTGTATTTCTCTTGCAAAGTACTTCTTAATGTGTATGGAATCTTGTGGGTTATGTTGAGTGGAGGATTCAAGCCAAGATGTTTTTTAGTATTATGAATTTTTTACTTTAGGAAGAAATTCAAGTTTCTATTTTCAAATCAAATTATATATATAACCTATCAATGAGGTTTTTGTAAATATTTAATGTACTCAATAAGGTTTCACTTCCAATCACTTATAATTGGAATCTACAATTGAAGAACTTTGGTTATAAATAGATTGAACAAAAAGAGGTAGCAATGCTTCATATTATATTGAAAATATGTAATTGGTCAACACTTTCATCAATTTTTTTCTGTTATGATCTTTAGTGTTGGAATGCACTGGTGTCTCCTAACTTATTTCTAATTTAAAATTATTTCTTGCACAAAAGTAAAGTTTTGAAATTTTTGAAATTATGTGGAATCCTTTGTTATTGGTCATGGAAGTTACAATAGTGGTGGTCATTTTCTTGGAATATGGATGGGTAATTGTTATGTTCCTTAAATAGTAGGCATTTTATAAGAAAATATAAGAACACTTTTACTCGTGAAACTAAGATTGTTTATTTTATGGTTTGGAGGTCTATCTTTTGATTTTTTTAGAAAAATAAGTCTAATTTATAAAATATCAACTAAATGATGACACTTTAAAATAGCTTAGGTTAAAGGTTTTACGAAATGATGATTTTTTCCAGGGACATTTACCGAAAATCTGGATGGAAATTTTTGGATTCTTAGATTTGAGTGATTATTTATTTATAATCCGAGTGCCCGAGGTGTTTTTCAGCGTTATCCATTTCTACATTCACAAATGGATTTTGAAAAACAAAAAATAGTGATTGGTGTAAATTCATATCTCCGAATCATGTTAAAAAAACCAACCATTTCCTAGAACAAGTAGACAATGCCCTTTAAAACCAAATCTTGAAACACTATTCAAATTATTTTTATGAATCATAATCTTTGTAATATATTTCAATATTTATTACTTAATATTCCATAATACTTAGTTTTATTTATTATTAGGAATGTGTTTCTTATATTAAAAAATATAAAATTTATCATTACATATTAAGAGAACAAAAGAATTTGACATTCATTGATCCTATATAAAACTTAAAATCAACATTAGATGAAAAACAAATAACCTTCATCAAATTTTTTTTGGGGTGCTGAGATTAAACAAATTATGCCTTGATAATGTTTAACATTGTAACACATTTTTTAAATCAAACAACAAAATAAAGACCCTACTCATTATCCAATAAAAGCACAAATAATCTAATATATATGTTATCAAGGATTTGGTGAAAATGTGTATATATTGCTCATATGATTCTAAATCAAGTACTCAATATAATCTAATTGGCGAATCTTGTTGTGTTTTGTTTTGGATTTTGGACATTAAATATTAAGTAAGTTGATCGGCATCTCATGATTGATTTTGATGTTGAATGCTTCTTATGAAAGAAATTATATAATCAACTTTAGTGGAAGAGAGAAGTTATAAACTACTTCTTATTTTACCAAAGAATAAGACCTAAGCCAAAAAAAAAGTATAACTAGCAATAGACTTCTAATGATCTATTGATTTCTAGAGTTGTTTAATTCAATGTATCAAACCAATGTATCCCCATAAATTATATAAAGTGACACCTAGCCACACAAATTATCAATATGAAGTGACATGTAGCTTTGGACAAGTACACGAAGGAACTTAATTTTACTTTTCACTAAATAGACGTATAGGAAATTTTGTAGACTTTTATGTGAAGTTTTCAAAAAATCAAAAGCATACTTAGTCTATGAGAAAAAAGCACCCCATCAAGTTACATAATTTGTTTATTAAGAAAATAGTGCATAAAATATAAGTTATTTCAAATTATTTGATGAGTTTCTTTGTGTCAATGATCATATTAGAATGGCTACTTGTAAGAATCAAATCATATACATATAGGACAATATGAGAATTTCATCATTGAAATGTTTAACATAATTATATTTGGTTATGAATAATAATAGTTAAGGACACTCATAATGATCCAAGTGGATATCGATGGCCACCCACCTATTCCAACTAGCTCACATACAGATGTTATATTGGTAGTTTCAGTTTTCATCTTGGCAATTTTTTTCTAGCTTTTTGGGTCCTAAACTTCCAGGGTTGTTTTGAGAACCTAAACAACATTTTCTGGACCCGCCATAGTCAAACTAATGATTGATTCAAAGTGTGATGACATAATGTCTAGTCCTCAGATAGAAATTTCCAACGTTTTATCGTGCACCTAAAACAAATATCGTCTACAAAAGTTATGACCCAGGGAAGTTGATGTACCAACTTACTCCAATGGGGCCCACATGACTTTTGGCGCTTCATCTCCTAGGGTTAGGTTTTTGGATGTATAGGGATTTGGCATTCATGTTTGACTTAAAAAGGCCTTTGGAGTGTCATTGTACTCATATTATTGTGAATGAGTGGAGTCATCACATCTCTTCTCAAAGATAAGCTGATGCCATTCTAGCAAGCTTGTTTTAGTCTGCATTTTACAGTTTCAACATATTTATTTATTGAATAGAAGCCAAGTTTTATTGTATATTTCTTGTTTTTAATTATATATCTTTTTTAATAATATATATATATGTTCATTTTGTTTTTCTCATAAATTATGAATCAGTGGCATCGGAGTGGTCTGCTCCTTGTCGTTCTTAGTGCATGTCCCCAACGAGGTAAGGGTACAAAGAGTTGGGTCTCGAGCTTGTTTTTCTTGAGGAAAAGAGATTTCACATGCCCAAGCGACCTTCCATGGTGGGAGAAAAGAAATATGATGGGACAAGAGATCCTTTAGTTCAAACTGTTTCTCAAGGAATCCCTCGCACAACAAAGGAACAAGATGATGGATAGTTTTGCGCAAATCCTCCATCGAATACCAACAAGTGATGGATATTCCTTGAGCAGAGGCATCACCCCCTTCAAGGTACATATCAAATTTTATATTCCTATATTTGAATGTCAGATAGACAAATTGTAGACAAATGGTTTAATTTGCTAGAAGGGTATTTTTTTGTCCATAACTTTTCACATAAAGAAAATATTGCATTTGTGCTCCACAAAGTCATCCCCCATTTCAAATATTGGTGGGGGAATTTCTGTGAGGAAAAGGAAACATAGGAACCCTCATTATTTATAGTCACACTCACCTAGGAGTCCTTCAGGGATTTTATTATGGAACAATACTACTCTGTTGGAAGTTATGACGATCTGTATACAAGATGGACCACACTATGGCAGGAAATGGACCAAACATTGCCAGATTTCACAAATATCTTCAATACCTTACGCACCAATTTGGGTATCAAATATTATGAGAGACATATCATACTCAAATACCACGACAGTATACATAGATACATCTAGAAAAAATGGACTTTCTGGACATCTCGTCCTTGGGCACGACCTATCGATATGTTGTCAAAATTGATAAGAATATTCAACAAAAGACACATAAGTTTGGGTCTAGAAACCCCTCAAATAAGTCATTGGCAGTGGAGGTGAAATCCTTTGAATCAGATGAAGGTTCCAACTTAGAGTCATAACCAGAAAAGGGGAGACACATTATTGAAGAGGAACCTAGTGCCATCGTTTCTACCACCAAGATCCATCCTAGTGAACCTAATGAGCCATAAGAAGGCGATAACCTATTTCATTCACAGATGTGGGTGAAAGGTACTATGCTTCACTTCATCGTTGATAGAAATAGCCACAAGAACCTCATATCAATGGATGTCATCAAGCAACTGGCCCTACCAACAACACCGCACCAACAACCATACACTATTAGATGGCTCCACCAAGGAAGCGATCTTCATGTCAGCCAATAGTGTCGCTTGTCCTATGACATCAAGCCCTTCAAAGAAGAGGTATTGTGTGATGTTTCTCCCCTTGAAGTTTGTGATGTTATTTTGGGCCAACCTTATTTATGGAAATGTCATGATATATATGAGTCTAAGCCTCATAGTGTTATTATTACTTTGGACGGGAAATTGTACAGGATACCTGAGGTAGTCCCACCTACTTCCATTTCATTGATATTTTCTACGCAATACATGAAGGTCATCTCTCAGACTGGAAAGTTTGTCTTCTTCGTGACTTGCTCTCAAAGTGAGCGAAAGGTTGAAACCAAATCCATGGCATCTGCAGCTAAACTCTCCATGTAGCATAATCAAGTGGATAAGATCATGCAACAATAAAAATGAATCTTCTCCTCACCCATTGGGGTACCTCTACATTATTAGGTCAAGTATTCAATTGATCTGACCCCCAGAGCACCTCTACCCAATGGGCCAGTATATCGCTTATCTCTATTAGAAAATGAGGAGATCAAGCATAAGATACAAGAACTCCTCCAAAAGGGGCACATCTGACCCAACTCATCACCGTACGTAAGCCCACTGATACTTGTGCAGAAGAAAGACGAGACTTAGATACTTTACATCGATTATC
Organism: Picea glauca; assembly: GCA_000966675.3. Lineage (NCBI taxonomy): Eukaryota > Viridiplantae > Streptophyta > Pinopsida > Pinales > Pinaceae > Picea > Picea glauca. The sequence continues at coordinate 154,820 of JZKD02S2091062.1, forward strand.
GAGCCCTAAATAAAATCACAGTCAGGAACTGATACCCGATTCCATGAATTGACAATATCCTTGACCAACTCAAAGGGGCCAAATACTTTAGTAAGATTGATCTGAAGTCTAGTTACCATCAGGTCCCAATAGAGAAGAAAAATGTATGGAAAATGCCTTCAAGTCAAAAGAAGGTATTTTTGAATGCTTGGTCATGCCCTTTGGTTTGACAAATGTCGCAACAACTTTCATGAGGATGATGGATGATATCTTCTAGTATTTCACTAATTATTGTGTGGTGGTGTATCTATATGACATATTCATCTACACCAAGAATTGGGAGGAGAAATTGTAGCATATTCATCAGGTTTTTCACACTCCGCAACAACACAAGCTATACGAAAATTTGGAAAAATGCTCCTTAGGCATGGACAGGGTCTAGTACCTAGGATACAATTTTGATGAGAATGGGATGCATGTGGATCCAACCAAGATCTAGGACATTCGTGATTGGCCAGCCCCAACCACAATCATTGAGCTTCAAATCTGTTTAGGCCTTGCCAATTTATATCATAGGTTCATATTGGGATTCTCCCCTATTGCATGGGCCCTCAAAGAAGTAAGCAGTGATGTTGTTAAGGAAAATTTCATGTGGGGCCTATCATAGTAGAAATTATTTGATGATATGAAGTAATTCTTGTGCTCAACCCCGGTGCTTTCATTACCTGACCTGCTACAACACTTTGAGATCTAGACAAATGTTTCAGACTATGTTGTGGGCACAATTCTCACTCAACATGGGCACCTCTTGGCGTATCATAGTGCAAAACTATCATATGTCATTCATAAGTACCCTAATAACAACAAAGAAATGTACCCCATTGTGAAATCCTACCACCAGTGGAGGAATTACATTCTCGGGAAGGAGACAGTCATCCACATCGATCATAAGTCGTTGCAGTTCATGCAAAATTAGGGAAAATTGCAGAATAACCTCCATCAAAAGTGGTCCACATACCTAGAGTAGTTCTGCATCAACATCAAGTATAAGACATGATGCACCAATCATGTCATTGATTTCCTCAACCACGCTCTAGATGCAACACTCACCATGGTGCTAGACTCCTGCGGCCATGAGACCTATGGATGGCCCCAACTCTATGAGAGAGATTCTGACTTCACTACCACCTACCAGATGTTGGGATCAAACACAACTGTCGCTGATTTCTATCTTTAGGATGGGTTGTTTTGCCATCTAGGCCATCTTTGTGTTCCCTCAAGCAAGTGAGTGAAGCTTATTTTGGAATCCCACTACATTCAGGTAGCAGGACACTTTGCAATATAAAAGACAATGGTCGTGCTGCAACAACATTTCTATTGGTCGAAACTTCAAAAATATTTTAGCAAGTATATCAGGTCGTGGACTTCATGTCCCATTTCCAAATTGACCATTAATAAACAAGGAATGTACACCCCTCTACCTACTTCTGAAAGGACCTGGGAATCCATATCGATGGACTACATGTCCGGCATTCCATCAACCAAACAAGGAAATGACTGTGTTTTTAAGGTGGTTGATCATTTTTCTAAAATGGTGATTCTGCCATCCTACAAGAAGAGCATCACAATTGAGGCCACTTCCAAGATATTCTTCGAATGAGTGTGGGTACATTTTGGGATACCACAAACCATCATCTCAGATCGAGACTTTTGGTTCCTTAGCACATTCTAGTCGAGCCTCTGGTCACCGCTAGACACCAAGATCACCAAATCCACTTCCTCCCACCCCCAGGCAGATGGCCAAACCAAGGTTGTCAACTAGATGATCATGCATATCTTGTGCATGTACAATTCCAAGAATCCACACACATGGGATGAGAGTCTTCCCTATGTTCAACATAGCTACAAAAAATCCATACATAGCTCAACCAACCACAATCCTTTTCAAGTGGGGTTGGGATTTCAACCATTGGGTCCCACGGATGTTAAACTAGCTCTTGCGGCCACCTAGGAAGACTCATCCCATGCTCAAACGAAAGCCCAAAAATATACCCGGTTCATTGAGCGGATCCAGCAAATCCTCGAATAGGTTCAAGATATTTTGAAGAAGTCCAATTCCAAGTACAAGTAGTGCCATGATCAACATTGAGTGCCACATAAGTTTCAGGTGGTAGATAAATTTTGGTTGGACTTGCAGAAAGAATGCCTTACATGACCCTATCAAAACCTTCATCCACTCTGCTATAGAGCGTATACCATCACCAAGGTTATGGGTGACAATTCTTTTGAGCTCAACATTTCCCCCTTTCTTGGCTTGAACCCAATGTTTAATGTGGACCTCCTTTGACCATAGTTTCCACCATTATTGGACACCTCAGAGGTAGAAGAATAACTGACATCGATAGAGCTCAACCCTTACTGCATGTAACAGAGAATCCATAGATCATATCATGGACACACATGTCAAGGGAACTCACCAACAAAACTTTCGTATTTATCGTGTTGCCAAAGTAGGGTAGCTCCTACACCAAGGCAAGTGGCTCAGTCGGGGCCAAATTCAATAGAAGTTTCCTCATCTTATACCATTGATCCGGATTTTATGATAAGAAAAAAATGAACACATATATATATTACTAACAAAGAGATACAATGAACAACAACAGGGATATAGTAAAACTTGACTTTTATTCAATAAAGAAATATGTTGAAGCTGTAAAATGCAGACTGAAACAAGCTTGCTAGAATGGTTGAATCTTATCTCTGCGAAGAGATGTGACATTTGCGATCCTTCACAAGAATATGAATACAATGAGGCTCCAAAGGAATTTTTACATCAAACATGAATTCAAAAGCCTAGAAATCTAAAAACCTAACCCTAGGAGATGAAACGCTAAACATCATGTGGGCCTTGTTGGGGTAAGTTGGTACATCAAATTCACAGGCTCGTAACTTTTGCATATGATCTTTGTTTTAGGTGCATGATAGCTCGTTGGGATGGTCTATTAAAGGACTACACATAATTTTGTCACACTCTAACTCCATCTACAGTGTGACTATGGTGGGCCCATAAAATATTGTTTAGGGCCTCAAAACGACTCCAGAAGTATATTGCCAAGATGAAAATTGAAACTGCCAATATGACATTCGTATTTGATCCAATTGGAATAGGTGGGTAGCCACCGATATCCACCTAGATTGCATAAGGAAAAATAGACCAATCTTCTCATACCATACCCTAGAATCGTGTTTCAACCCATAAAGATATTTACACAACCCACAAACAAATTTACAAGTTTTGGTATCAACAAAACATGGGTTTTTGCAAATAAATATCCTTATGGATATATCCATTGAGAAATATAGGTTTTTTTATCACACAAGTTGTAGGTTGGGAAAATCCTGACCTAACCACCAATTGGCAACAACTAGAAGAGCACCTACCCCCTGTCACCTTAGGCAGAGATTCCTGTCACTTTAGAGGTGAGCTAGTCACCTCAAGGGGGGAATCTCGGTGACCCTAGGGGGGATTGAGATGGAAAATTATAGGTATGAGTGGATATCCCTTGAGTTCAATTATAAATGGTAGGAAGAGCTTGAAAATGGGTATTGGGAATTTTTAAGGGTTTCCATATGAGTTGAGTGACCCGCCAAGTGTGAATACTTGCCTGAGACACAAGGAAAGCCAAACATATAATGTAATATGTTAGTTGGAAAAGGAATTTAAGATTGTTTTACCTAATTGAAAAAAATGTACATGATATATATCATCTCATAAAATGTATTAAAGGATACAATATAAGTGCTAATAATATGATACAATAAACAAGATACAAGCTAGTGAAAGCTAGCTCAACTCAACAATGATTAAGTAATACTCTAGAAAAAAAAACAAGGCTGAAACAAAATCTTTCTCTAGTGATATTTATCATCCTTATGGATGTAGAAAACCAATATTAATATCATAAAAACCATCCACTCAAAACCACTTCTAACTAGATAGATAAGTGTGCTAGGGTTAACAGAGAGTTAGGGAAAAATTGTAGCCAATTCCTACGGTTAGTTAGGAGTTATTAGGGGTTAGACTGTTAGTTTTCTGCAGCCCTATTGGTTGTAGGTTATTTTTGTAACAACAAAAATAATTCATGATTGAAATGGGATGTCTCAATGAGGCAAGAGATCCAAAGGATTAATGAACACTTTCCAAAGAGACAACTTCAAAACTTGAAAATTTCACGTTTACCAAGGCAACAATTTATTTCTCCAATGCAATAAGTAATTACTAGTGCCTTTAATAATTGGGTTAATGGAGTCAATCAAAGAAATATCTATAGGTACTAGCTCCTTGGGGGTGTAAATCCTCTTACTCCTCAAGGCAAGTATCCCTAGCTAGGGTTTAGGCTAAGAGGGTGTATGCACTTATACTTATCTTAGCAAACCCTTGTTAAACTAATAAAATTTAAGCATAAAGTGATGGATGACATGGTGGGGGTATATTCCCTTATACTTCCCACTTAGCTCTAGCAAAATAACCTTGACTAGAATAACAAATAATAGCACAATGAAAAAAATCCTTGCCAATTCAAGGAAAATGCTAAGATAACCACCACAATAGAAAACAAGAGCCTTACAAGGCTAGTGCATCACTTCCATCAACCAATACCCAAAGAGATATCCATACACAATAGCACAAGAGAGAAAATAGACAAAGAGAGTGAAAAATTTAGTCCAATACTTCTCACAATGGGAGAGTTGTGTTATTAAAATGAGATCTTATGTTCTCTATTTATACAAAATGTCACTAAAATAGTTTTTCCACATAATTTTAGGGTAAAACAAAAGATTAGGGGTCAACAAACCTAATATTTCCCCTTTACAAAATAATAATAAACAATTCATTCTTATTTTTACATTTTTGCACAAATGAAAACCCTAAGAGTGACATCACCCCTTTAGGAGGGATTTTTGGCACTTTTAGGTCAAACGTTGAGTTAAATATGATAGGGTTGGGAATATAAAGTCCATGTGTCTCCAATCCAACCTTCCACCTCACAATCCAAGTGTTCTTCCTTCAAAATGTGCCATGTGTAGTCATCACCACCTTAATCCCCTCAAGCATGACATCAAGCTTCCAAAATATGATGTTTTGCCTCTCCTAGGAAAAACATTTGGCATGTGTGGCATAGGTCATGTCTCTCAAGTAATATTCTAGGAATCCAAAGGTACATCTCTCATAGAGAAATCCTATGAAATCCATCATCCAACAACAAGCATAAAAAAAATTATTTAGGGATCCAAAATAGTGTTACAAATCGATGACTAAAATATGACAAAATCAAAACCATCTCTGAAATTTCCCAATTCTAATCTTCCCTATCTTGAGAATCAATATATGGTACATGTGTAGATCCATTTTAGATCAATCAATGATTATGACAAATCTAGAATAAAGAATGTGATGACAATATCACTACAACCAAATCATTACAATTTTTTATTCAAACAATTATAATTGATAGCCTTAGTATCATGCATTATTAATCACTTGTGGTCGTGACATAGAGCCTATGTGTGCAATCGTAAAATATAGAACATCGTTGTTGCATTTATTGACCATATAATTAGAGTTATATTTGAACCTTGATGCAAAATATATCTAGTGGTGAAAGCTATCCTACATATTTAAATAATTTAGGCATATTATATTTAGTTTCAGTGGTTGGAAAAGCCTTTGGAACTCAAATTTAACACTCTAGTTTAAAATTACTCTTGTTTTAGCTATTGTGATCTATCTTACAATGGATTTTAGGAATGGAATCATGGCATGATTTGAAATGGGTTTGTAGATAATTGAATAAGGAATCCAAATTATTTTGAAAGTTATATTTTGATCATTAACTAGGTTAGAGCATGCATTTTAGTTACAGTTATACTTGCATTTTAGTTACAGTTCTATATTGTAATAGATATCCTCCCTTTCATTGTTTAGACATAGTGATTCTCAAAATCACCCCCACCCGTAGACCTTCATGTATACATCTTAAAAAGTGCAAAACTAGAGAAAATTACAAACCTATTTTGACAGATCCATATGTTGGACATATTTTCATTGATATGGTGTCATTGATGTCAATAATCGATGTCATTAAGATGTGATGATAAATTGTCATTGTTGATTTATCATAGATGAAATTTTCATTGATGTCAAACAGTATAACAGTTAGCAGAGAAAGTCAAATAATATGTAGAGATCAAAAGCTTAGAAGGAAAAGCGCATTGAAAGTATGCAAAGAATGAAAATGTCAAACAATATGCAGAGATCAAATCTCAAGAGAGGAAGAATATTAAATCATGCAATATAAGAGCATGCAGATATCCTTGGTTCAGTTGGAATCCAAGTATAAACCCAAAATTATCAGAAGAGATGATGCACATAAGTCATCCATTATCATTACGGGAAAAACCAGGACTGTCAAATCTGAGAGTTACAAGAGAATGATCTTTTGAGGATTGGTCAACGATCAGATCAAGTTGTGACCGTCGGATACCCAAGCACCAGATCAAGGACAAGGATGGATTGTGGAGAACACGAGGAGAATTAAACAATTTGTTATTCCCAATTTTGAAATTAGTCTAGATCATCAAATCTCATCGAATCAAAGATCTACGACTATGGTTGATCCACCAAATGATCATATTATGTCATGACCATTGGATTCACAAATTCTAGATCAACGACAGGGATTGATTATAGAGAACGAAGGGATAATTAAACTATATGTTATTTACAATCCTGCAATTAGTCTAGACCATTGATCGTCACCCGCCAAATAGATCTATGATTGGCATTAGTTCCACTACCAACAAGTAGTTTTCCATTGCAGATCTCGATGATAGTTTTAAACGTCGTGCTAGTTGGGACCTCACAATCAACCTTGATCATTGATCTACTTTGAGACCATTCTCAACCGATGGATCACTTTAAGTGGAAGGATAGGATAAGCAAGGAAAAAGAATTAAGATCTCGAATACCCAAATTCCCGATAGCCATTGGATTTCTTTAAGTGGAAGGATAGGATAAGCAAGGAAAAATAATTGATATCTCAAATACCTGAGTTTCCAATAGACGCTGGATCACTTAAAGTGGAAGGATAGGATAATCAAATAAGAAGAGTCGTTTGATTTAAACCAAGGCAAACTAGCATTGCAAACAGATCGAGTCGTTGATCTAAGATCATGATCAATGAACAACATTCATTTCAGGTTAAAATTTTTGAGGAGGTTACACTTTGGGGAATATCACTTTGGAAGAACTAGGAAGTGGAGAAATCAAATTACCTGAAGTATCGAAGGCCTAAGTTTCGAAGTCACTCTCAGTCGTCAATATGAGATACATTTTGGGAGTTAGGATAACCGTTAGATCCAAGAGAAGAACATGTGCCACATGAGTATATCCACGTTAGCAAGGACATGCGGAGAAATATGATGATGACAAGTGTCAAAGTGTAGTTGGCATTTCAGGTATGCGTAAGTCACGAATCTAAGTGACATGTGGCAGCCACCTAGTCAGTGCAACGTCATCAAGTGACGTCAGCAAGTTACTGTTGGAAATATGGCTATAGCAGAGATGACGCAGACGGTCATGGTTGTCATTGATGGCAATCGGTTGGTTATGGAGCACGCACAAGAGATGCTGGAATTGATGGAAATCGGTTGGTTATGGAGCACGCACAACAGAAGCTGAAACACAGATGCTGAAACACAAATGCTGGAACACGGTCTGAAACACAAGTGCTGGAACACAAATGCTGGAACACAGAAGCTGAAACACAGATGCTGAAACACAAATGCTGGAACACAGGTGCTGGAACACAAATGCTGGAACACAGAAGCTGAAACACAGATGCAGAAACACAATGCTGAAACAGAGCTGGAACACAGAAGCTGAATCACAGATGCTGGAACCCAGATGCTGGAACCCAGATGCTGGAACCCAGATGCTGGAACCCAGATGCTGGAACCCAGATGCTGGAACACAGAGGCTGAAACACAAATGCTGGAACACAAGTGATGGAACACAAGTGCTGAAACACAAATGCTGGAACACAAGTGCTGGAACACCAATGCTGGAACATAGAAGCTGGAACACGGATGCTGGAACACAAATGCTAGAACACAGATGTTGAAACACAAATGTTGGAACACAGGTGTTGGAACACAAATGCTAGAACACAGAAGTTGAATCACAGATGCAGAAACACAATGCTAAAACAGAGCTAGAACTTATGCTGAAACACAGTGTTGATACATATGCTGAAACACAGCGCTGGGCTGAAACACAGTGCTGGAAACTATGCTGAAACAGCACTAGATCTTTGCTGATAAAAACGCACACCTTAGCCACGACATTTGTTGCATGATGTGGCATGCATAGAGGAGGCATGCAAAGAGCCAGTTCAGAAAATCAGGGAGAATGCTGGCATGCGAAAAGCAGAAGAAAAATGAAAGAAAGGGAAACTGCAGTTGGAGTTGAGAAAAGCTGAAGGACTTTCAGTCTAAAAATAGACTGGCAGTTAATACAAGAGGAACACAGCATTGCATGATGTGGCATGCGTAGAGGAGGCATGCAAAGAGCCAGTTCATAAAATCAGGGAGAATGCTGGCATGCGAAAAGCAGAAGAAAGAATGGAAGAAAGGGAAACTGCAGTTGGAGTTGAGAAACGCAAGGAAAACCCTTGCATGTGGTGAATCTATATAATGCACTGGAACAGAGATGAGTGAGGTCGTTGCTGAAAATGAGATAGAGAGAGAGCTCTGCAGGTGAGAAAAGGAAGAGGAGAATCTGAGCGACATAGAAGAAGCTGAGAATGGGCTGCAGAGGACGGTGAAGCAGAGCAGCAGATCA
>JZKD02S2091062.1:169532-193949 GCA_000966675.3 Picea glauca
CAGTTGATTAAAGCAATATTTTATTTTGGCAAATAAGGGTGGTAGGGTGGTGCTAGGGAGACGTATGTCTCTTTCTCTGCAAGTGGGTGCTTGTAGAATCTGAAGGTTGGTGCCTTCACTCAGTTGGTGCTGAAAAGAAAAGGAAGTCGGAGCTTCCACCGAGTGGGTGCTGGGATTATGTGGGAGTTGGTGCTCTCAGCCAGTTGGTGCTGGCAATCAGAGGTTGTAGCCTCTATGAGTTGGTGCTCATAGAAGATGAGATGTAACGCAGTTTGAGCTTGCTTAACATCTTAAGAAGATGAGGTTTTTTCCCTGGTTGGGTTTCCTCTTGAAAAATTTGTGTCTCATACTTGTGAGTGAATGTTGTGTGTGATTTCTATTCTTTATGTTATCTGCTTTATGTTTATAACTCTGAGCTTCATAGTAAAGACTCACTTCTACTAAGATTAATGATTCAAAAGCAAAAACAAGAGAGATTGTTGATAATATACACTAACTGATTCACCCCCCCCCCTATCAGTTAGTTCATACCTGTAACAGTTACGTCACTCTGAGAGTTTTACTACGAGAGTCTTCACCAACAGCAAATTCCTGAAGTCCCAAATTTCCGAAGTAAATGAGAGCCATTCATCTCAAATCTTGATTAAGTCGTAATTTTCGATGTGTTCGAAACTTCTGGAAAAGCCAGAATCATCCGACTAACAGACGAACTAATAATGATTGTTTGATCTACTTCGGAAGATTTGAAAGATTACAGAGGCTGGAAGTCGCGAAGGATGAAGTCCTGAAGTAACGATAGTCGTCCATCTCATCATGTGATTAAAACGTGACCATTGATCTTGACAAATGATCAAGCACTTATTTAGCCTAGCGCATGGTCACCACCCACAGTCGTATGGAATAGAGAAATAAGGGTAAAATGAGGCACTTCTTAAATTGATAAGCCCTTGGTTCTATTCCTGTGATCATATGAAAATGGTTTTAAGGAAGCGCCTCATACAGATTTAATTCGACAGAGAGTTAACACTAGAACAATACAGAGAATCGATAAGAGATCAAATATGACTTGTTGGTGAACAGAGAATGCAACAGAATCATGAGAACGATATGATGAGTCGATCCATGTCTGTGATCAAATCATGAAGACAAAAGAACTGACACACAGTCATGATTAAAATAGAGTTAATTCATGAGCATTATGAATAAATAATAAAAAGGAAAAATGATATTATTTAAGATTAATATTATCATTTAAATGAAAAGGTATAATAGTTCAAAATCAAAAGATGGAATGATTCAGATTCACACCAGTTGGAAGACTATATAAACAGGAAATAATGGTGATAAGAAAGCATAGTTGAATTTGTTGAAGTATATATATTTATATATAATGGATTGAATGAAGATTCATTCTATCAAGTTGGTCCCTGTTTACAAGATGGGTCTTGTATGAGGATTGGATTCCTCGCATCTCAGTTGGATCTGAGATCAACAAGCTGGGACTTGTTATGAGGATTGGATTCCTCATTTCTTAGTTGGATTTGAGAACTACAAGATGGGTCTTGTAACAAAGAGTTGGGTCTCTCATAATTGTATGAAAATGATATTCAAAGATTGATCTTATGTATTCATTCAAGTCAAATAAATAAATAAAGTATTTATTTTTTTATATATATTGATTGAGAAAATGAAATAAATATTTGGTGTTCAGTTAATTTGTGAAAAGTGAAAATTGTCCAAAGTTTTGTGACATTGATTCACCCCCCCCTCCCCTCTTAGTGTCAAGTATCCAGTTCAACACCATATATGTAATTGAGACAAATATGAGATCCTAGTTTTGTTGGAATGTTGGTAGACCTCAGCTTGTTATATTTGATTTTATAATTTTGATTAATAGCAATGCTAATCTGGTAGACATTCTCATGTCAACCAAGTTGTGTGCGTATAACTCATATTCTTTTGTGAAATCTCCTTATTCAATGAATTTTTACAATTTCTTCCATTCCATACTTTTTCTTTCTCTTATCTTGAATCTCATGTCGGAGAAAAATGCACAATTGGGATTTCTTTCGATTTCCTCTTCCTCATCCTTCTATTGCCTCACTTTCCCTTTTTGCATCATCTTGTCTTAACAAAATCCTACAAACATACAATAAAGAATAAGTTTTACTTTAACAAATAATTGAGAGGTTCTATTGAATTCACAAAGGAACATCAATACTAACTAGGAGAAGAAAAATCAGACAAGTTCAGTGCATATTGAGGCGTTTATGCTTATGAAATTGGGGTTTGTTATCAAATCGAAGTGTGTTTAGTGAATTTATGCATGAATTGGGGTGAATTAATGTATCATATATATTAAACCAATGCTTCATTAATGTTCATTTAAGACTAGTAAAAATGGTTCCAGTTCCAATAACAAAAGAAAATACAGTTATATTTGTTTGAATTTACGAGGTAACATTTTCTATTAGGCATCAATTCACTAGTATTTTATTGAGATTAGATATTTAAAATCCAATAAGTGAAACACAGGGTCTTAGAGTTTTATTATGAAATTTTTTTATTCTTTTGTATTAGTTTTATTCAAAGTTTATTTGTTTAGTCGGAGCACAGACATCGAACGCTCTATTGAATGAAATACATATGTGCATAGAAATGTTCTTGATCTTTTATGATTTAAGCAATAGGATCACTGGGTTACCAGGAGATCGGAGTACATGGAGTCCATTACTTATTGCAAAAGTGAAATATTGTAGCAAAACTCTTGATCTGATTCCATCGAGACATCGGGAATCAGGGTAGCAATACTAAATATTTGTCAAATATTTGAGATCTTGTGTGGCCCAATATTGCTGATCCGGACTGCTTTTGTAAGATTTCTTTATATCAAGACAAAAAGAGAGTCGATACAATATTATCGGTCAATTGGGAGATCGGTACATTAGAAGATTCAAAAATTTATTAAAACTTAAACTGCATAAAAGATCGATCTGATATAATCGGGTCACCGTCCACCGGGAGGTCGAGATATCAAGCATCATGAGAAATTTATTAAAACTTAAAACTATGGTAAAGCCCGATCTGGTGTAAACAAAACCCATCCCATCGGGTCAATGGTTCCATCGGGAGATTGGGTACCGTCTTACTAGAAGATCGGGGCATCGGGGTAGTGGGTTTTATTGCTTGGTAATATTTATAAAATTTTAACTAAACATCAAAAATATTGAAGTATAATAATGTAAAATCAAAGAAACTGAAAATAAGAAAAAATGAACCCATTATTATTTATCTAAAAATGCCAAAAATAATGAGAAGTTGTTGAGGCTCAACTAGTAGTCATAGATAAACATAAGTTACAATACATCTCTATTCCAACTATGGAGATTGGTTATAGTGATGGAAGGAAACAAATTATAAAATATTGCATTGAAGGCACATTAGAGAGTTGTCATCAACTCATAGAAGGTTATATTGAGTCTCTCATAGACACTTTGAATGAAAGATTCCTAAATTTTCATCTTTTTAAATAACAAAATTATTTACCCCTTGTTATTATCTAGAAGAACATTATAGTTGTGAGAAAATTTCAAATCATTGCATTTTTAAACTTTTTCAACATTTGCAACATACCATATCAAAGAATGTTAGATTTGTACTTTTATTTGATTTTAAAGCTTGTAAAAGAGAGCTCTGCCCTTCTCTTGATTTATTAACTCTCGCTTGTGAGGGTTTGTCAAAAAAAGAATCATGGTGTGTATTTTATAACACAAAACGATGACACAAAACTTATCCTCATATCATGAAATCATGGCAAGCGATATTTGCTATATATGCCAGTGGATTCTGAAAGAAGATTTTCTTAAAAAAATCATCAAGGAAATTAGAAAATCAAAGCTAGGATTGGATACACTAGATGCACTAGTGAGAATATTTTTGAATGGACTTTCAAATTATTTAATGTGAATTGGAATGCACTATATGGGATATGTAGAGATACAAAAGAAGAGTTCTTGAGATTTAAGAGCTGGGAAATTAAGTGAGTTCTTTATCCTTTTAAGTGAGTTGTATTTCTCTTGCAAAGTACTTCTTAATGTGTATGGAATCTTGTGGGTTATGTTGGGTGGAGGATTCAAGCCAAGATGTTTTTTAGTATTATGAATTTTTTACTTTAGGAAGAAATTTAAGTTTCTATTTTCAAACCAAATTATATATATATATATATATATATATATATATATATATATATATATATATATAACCTATTAATGAGGCTTTTGTAAATATTTAATGTACTCAATAAGGTTTCACTTCTCGTCACATATAATTGGAATCTACAATTGAAGAACTTTGGTTATAAATAGATTGAGAAAAAAAGAGGTAACAATGCTTCATATTATATTGAAAATATGTAATCGATCAACACTTTCATTAATTTTTTCAGTTATTATCGCATCCCCATCGTTACGACAACAAGCGAAACAATTTATTTTTTTTCAGAGTTAAGAGGCAAGAAGGCGATGACGACAATAGTTTAATCACACCATTGATGACGAACGCTAGCACACAGTCCAGGAAACAGGTTACTATGAAACCACACACCGGCTCAAGACAACTGGAAAAACATTCGCAATAAAAAGGAGGACAACTACCCTTCCGACGCAAACACGACCACGCCTAAAAGCTAAGGGACAACATCCCCATCCTGACATCACGGCCTATACAAACAAATACTAGAACCTCAAGGCACGCGGACCTAATGCCTGAAGGCATTCGGCCCTTCAGCAAAGAGGAACTTGCATGCTCGTCAGCACTCACACAAAGCACCTACACCGACCGAGATCTCGTTCGCTGCAATCCCCCAGGGCACGCCATGATCCCCTCATTAGGAATCATGTCATTCCCAAGTGATAGATGTGCCAATAACCTTGGTGCAACACATCCTATCTGGACCAAGGAATCTATATAATCCAACGTGATAGAAACCGAATACTGAGAGGAAAACCACACCCATACCCCAACAACTGGTCGACAAAATGTCAGAGGACGAAGACACGGGATGTCACAAGCCAATACATGACATCGTCCTCACCCAACCAATCACCCATTCTAAACTAGTAAATGATTGCAATCTCTTTTAACATGAGTTGTCATTCTAGACGGGGCACGTCTAAGTTACAACTAGTCATTAACTTAAATAGCAACATTAACAATCTTAAGGTAGAAAACTATCACTATAACACTTATGAACTATTAAATCTCAGCATGTAGTCTAGTTATATTGACCAAACTAACAATACTAGTTGTCTAATATTATTAGAAGGAAACTACTAACTATTAGCAAGGATGGAGCAATTTAGCGAGGAAATTAACATAGTGGTTACTTAACAATTAATATAGAAATAACAAGGCAATTGCATGACCATTAACATGACAACTAAAAGTGCATTAACACGGTAGTTTACATGACTTTTGTCTTAACAAGTAATATAGAATTAACAAGGCATATAAGGTGTTAGTTAACATTTAACTTGTTGTGGCATTTAATCCAAAGAATGAATCTGTTGACCATTTACATTGTTGTAGAAATTGTTCTGGAAATTAATATGACCATTACATAACAATGAATCTAGCAATAACAAGGCATTTAACTAACTGTTATCCATTTTATTTGCTGGAAAAAATCAAGGCAATTAATGTGACCATTACATAGCAATGAATCTGGCAATAGTAAGGCATTTAACTAACTGTTATCCATTTAATTCACTGTGGAAAAATTAGCAAAAATGCAGTGCCCACAGGGTGGCCAATCATGCCCAGTCGACAGCAACTCAACAATTAAAGGCAAACGAATCCAATCAACATCAACGCACTCCATCACTCAAGGGAAAACGCAATCACAGTTTGAAAGTGAAATTGTGGTCATTACTACAAGTCAGTTATGAATTGAATAGAAAAAAAGAGGGTGGGCAAACTCAACATGCACACAGTCGATTTTTATTTACCAAAACCGCGGTCATTCCAGCAAGTGAAATTATGATTTAAAAGGCTAAATTCGTGGGCGAATTCAATATGCACACAGAAAATTTGTATTTACCAAAACTGTGGTCATTCCGGCAAGTGAATTTATAATTTAAAAGGCTAAATTCGTGGGCGAATTCAATAGAAACATAGTCAATGTTTTCAAGCAAAACCCATGGGCGTTAATAGCCACTCAGCAAACAGTTGGGAGCAACAAATCGTGGGCATTAAGTCTAGTGAAAACCTATGTAATTAAAAATCCATGACAGTCAAATAGTGGGAATAAAAATTCTGAGTATTAAATTCGTGGTGATGAACCGTGGAAATAGTAGGGACATAGAGTATTAATTCAAAGAAAAACTCAGAATGCAAGGAATTATAATCGTGGTAACAGCAAGGAGTTATAAAATCATTTTCATTCACCTGGTATACCAATACAAAATGCAGACATGAATCAATTCGTTTTTCCATTGCCCGAATACCCATACAAAATGCAGACATGAATCAATTTGTTTTTCCATTTCCAGAATACCAATACAAAATACAGACATGAATCAATTTGTTTTTCCATTGCCAAAATACCAATACAAAATGCAAACAAGAATCAATCTGTGTTTTCATTGCCAGAATACCAATACAGAATGCAGACATGAATCAATTCTTTTTTCCATTGCCATAATACCAATACAAAATGCAGACATGAATCAATCTGTGTTTCCATTGCCAGAATACCAATAAAAAATGTAGACATGAATCAATCCGTTTTTCCATTGCCAGAATACCAATACAAAATACAGACATGAATCAATTCGTTTTTCCATTGCCGGAATACCAATACAAAATGCAAACATGAATCAATTTGTTTTTCCATTGCCAGAATACTAATAAAAAATGCAAACAACAATAAGAGAACAGAAAGGATCCAATTAGCCAAGGACAACAACAAAGGTAAATGATTTATAGGTTCGTCCTTCACTCATCATCCTCACACAGAAAGGTAGGGCGTTGAAATCCATAGGTCTATTAACGCCGAAGTGACAATCGTAGATCAAGCTCCTGGCCAACTCCCCAGGCGAGGACTGATGAGCTAGGGATGATAGGAAAAAACACCACAATGGTCACAATCAAACACCACAAGGAAGTCAAGACATGCAGGGAAATGAAGGCCATGGGAGTCAATCAATCATCGAGATAGGCTATGAAAGAAATTCAGTCATCAATCTAGACAATCAATTTACTTACTCCATTAAATATGCAGATCTAAGCTAAATCCTACAACAATCTACCATAAAAAAATGAAGAGAGTGTATCGTTTCCTGATCGCCCACTCTGATTGGCGTCCCTCGTGAGCTCTGTCATATGCACAGGAATAAAGTGTGCACTCTTTGTCAGAGTGTCTACTACTACGAAAATCAAGTCATGTCTCCTTGTTGTAAGTGGAAATTCAACAATAACATCCATCGAAATAACCTCCCATTTCGATTCCAGAATAGCATGTGGTTGTAGTAATCCTGCCAAATGTCTATGCCCAGCCTTCACTTGCTGACATTCTAGACAACGAGCCACATAGTTGACTATATCTACCTTCATTTCCTTCCAGAAGAATAAGGGTTTAAGGTTTGCCCTCATCTTCGTGACTTCCGGGTGAGCCATGTAAATTGATCTATGAGCCTCGCTTAGGATCAACATCCTCAACTCGTTGTTTGGCAGTACATAAATCTGATTTTTAAACTTCAATAAACCATCGCTATCAAATGAAAATCCTTCAAATCTTGGTACCATCATTGTGTTTTGTTCGATAAAACTCTCAACCTCTTTGTACCATTCATCATCACGCTGTAAATTTAGAATATTTTCACCTATATTCATCTGAAGAGGCAGCACCGAAAAGATGCATGGTCTCCGACTCAATGCATCTACCATTCGGTTCACTGTTCCTTTTATATAAGTAATCTCAAAGTCATACTCTCTAAGATATTCTGACCAACGTCATTATCGCGCGTTCAGGTCACTTTGCGTAAATATGTGTTGTAGTCCACAGTGGTCCGTTTTTAGTTCAAACTTTCATCCAACAAGGTAGTGTCTCTAAACCTTCAAGGCATAAACGATGGCTAACAACTCCAAGTCATGCATCACATAGTTCTCCTCATGCCTTCTCAATTTCTTCAAGATGTAAGCGATCACTCTACTATCTTGCATCAAGACTCTCCCTAATCCTTCCTTGGATGTGTTAGTGCATACCAGGAAGTCTGCGTCCATGTCAGGAACCTTTAGTATCGGTTATGTTGTCAACAGCTCCTTGAGCCTCTGAAATGATTCCACGCATTTCTCAGTCCAAACAAACTTCTTGTTTTTCTTCTGCAATTCTATGATCAGATTTTCTATCTTTGAAAATCCCTCGATGAACCTTCAATAGTATCTTTCTTAACCCATGAAGCTACACACTTCCAGGACATTCGTCGGTGTATGACATTCCATAATAGCCTCGACCTTGGTTGGATCCACGGCGATACCTTCGTCGGAGATGGCATGCCCTAAGTAGTGAATCTTCGATTGATAAAATGAGAATTTGGACAACTTCCCATACAATTTGTTCTCTCGCAAACACTGTAGTACCAAGCATAAGTGCTCGTCATGCTCCTCCGTCATTAGAGACTAAATCAAAATACCATCAATGAATACTTGGACGAACTTGTCCAAGTACTCGTGAAACACCCCATTCATCAAACTCATAAATACCCCTAGGGAGTTTGTCGGTCCAAATGGTAAAACAGTAAACTCGTAATGTCCAAACCTCATCTTAAAGGTGGTCTTAGGGACATCACCCTCCTTTATCTGTAACTGGTGATACCCTGATCGCAAATCGATCTTTGAGAACAAAGCCACACCCTTCATATGATCAAAAAAATCATCAATCCTCGACAATAGATATTGATTCTTGATCGTGGTCTTGTTCAATTGACGGTAGTCAATGCAGAGCCTCCACAACCCATCCTTATTTCGTATGAAAATAACAGGCACCCCCCACAATGACACACTTGGGTGTATCAGTCCCAGGTCCAACAATTCCTTAATTTTCATTCTCAACTCCTATAACTTTGGGGTCAACATTTGATAAGGCGTTCTCTCTATTAGTTCAATCCCCAGTTTTAGGTCTATAGTAAACTCCAATTCCCTCTCCGGAAGCACCCCAGGTAACTCCTCCGGAAAGATGTCTGCAAACGCTCTCACCACAGGAAGGTGTTCTAGACCTTCCACTACTCCCTTATTGTTTAATGCAAGGATTGCATAAATCTTACATCCGTTGCGCATTCTCTTTCGATGCTACAAGGAAGAGATGAACCTCGAGGAAACTCCATGGTTTTAGCCTACAATCACTCGTCTTTGTTCTTCATCATCAACCAAGCTCAACCATTTCATCTTATAGTTGAGTATCGCCTCATGCAATTCCAACCAGTAACCTTTCCTTCACCCTTTTGTTTGGCTCTCGAGGCCATCTCTACGAAGCTAAACTCATCATGTTTGACTGCCTTTATATTAATCATTTTTAGCGTTGCACCAGAACTGAAACTCTCGGTAGCACCGGGATCTATCAAAATACTAAGGGTTTGGTCAGTGACGGTACTTGTTGTCTCGAGAAAAGTCGAATGATGCTCTTCCTGGCAGTTATTCACCGCTACATGAATCCGATGGGCCTTTCCCAAATCTCCCACGGTAGTGGGTCTGGCTGATCCATATGCTCTAGTCCTCTCCACAGGGCAGTCGCGCTGGTAGTGTGGCTCCCCACATGTCCAACACCCCTTCTTCGGTAAAGTAGTCTTGGTACCCGAAGTAGAAGATGACGGCCCAACGGCTTGGAATCTTGGTATGTTATGCTAAATAGGCCTAAAATGTTGTTGTTGCGATCGACGTTGCTCTTGATGTTGTGGTCCTTGATAAGGTGTCTGTTGTTGAGGCATCGATCACCTAGGTGTAGTGAAAGTGGGTCCTCTCTGGAAGCCACGATATCTGGGCGTATGTCTGGCTGGTGTCTGGTGCTGCTACGCACCAGATGAAACCTACCCTGTCGGTCTCGCTGGAGTACTGCTCTGACCCCCACTGATAAGCTCATCCTCTACTATGAGGGCCTTCTGGATGACATCATGCAAGGTTTGAGGCATCAGAATCCTAACCCTTGCACATATGTTTCCATTAAGGCCGAACAAGAACCTGTTGACCTTGAGTTTCTCAGTGTTAAGATGCTGAGCATACCAAAGCAACTCCATAAAATGGGCCTCATACCCAGGCACCGTATGGCCGCCTTGTCGTAAGGCATTGAACTCGTTGAGTTGATGCTCAATGAATTCCTCTGATAGGTATCTCTCTCGGAACTGTTCTTTGAACAGTTCCCATGATACGTCTTCGACGGCCATGTTCAACTGTGGTAGAAGCGTCTTCCACCATATAAGAGTGCTTCCTTCCAGTTGGAATATCACTATGCAGACCTTCATGTTGGAGGTATAATCGCAAAGTGCAAAGCACATCGCCATATTTTCAAACCATTCCTCGATAGCTACACCGTCTAGGGCACCAAAGAACTCGATAAATTTTACCTTCTCGAGTTCACAGTGAATGCTACCAGTACCAACCAGAGCATGCGGTGGACCCTCAGGGGTTGTCAATGCCCTGGCCTCATCTCTGTCCCAACGGATGATCAATGCCTCAGAAATGCACTGAAAAAGATCTCATCATTCCGACCACATCACCAAATGTTATCTGCTCCTACCCGACAACTTGTTCGTCTCCCTAGGGGTTAGACCCCTCAGGTGTGGATACTACTGAAGACATCGCGCCTCTTCCCCTAGCACCCCGTCATCTGCCTCCACGGCATCCTCTAACCATGATTTCCTGCACAAATACAAGTCAACTTAATTAGAAACATCATAATCAAATCGCATCAACGAAAGTTGTAGTGATCCCAAGTCGCGGGCTGAACCTTTCTCTGATACCATATGTCACATCCCCATCGTTACGACAACAAGCAAAAAAGTTTTTTTTTTTTATTATTTTGGGAGTTAAAATTAAAGAAGGCCACGATGATAATAGTTTAATCACACCACTGACGACGAACGCTATCACACAGTCCAGGAAACAGGTTACTATGACACCACACACCGGCTCAAGACAACTAGCAAAACATGCACAATAACAAGGAGGACGACTACCTTTCCAATGCAAACATGACCACACCTACAAGCTAAGGGACAACATCCCCATCCCGACATCATGGCCTAGACAAACAAAGACTAGAACCTCAAGGCGCACGGACCTAACGCCTAAAGGTGTTTGGCCCTTCCGCAAAGAGTAACTTGCACGTTCGTCAGCACTCACACAAAGCACCTACTCCGATCGAGATCTCATTCGTCGTTGTCCCCCAAGGCATGCCATGATCCCCTCATCAGGAATCATGTCGTTCCCAGGTTATATATGCATCAATAACCTTGGCGCAACACATCCTATCTGGACCAAGGAATCTAGATAATCCGACGTGCTAGAAACTGAATACTAAGAAGAAAACCACACCCATACCCCAACAATTGGTCAACGAAACATCAGAGGATGAAGACATGGGATGTCACAAGCCAATACACAACATCGTCCTCACCCAACCAATCACCCAGTCTAAACTAGTAAATGATTACAATCTCTTTTAACATGAGTTGTCATTCTAGACGGGTCACGTCTAAGTTACAACTAGTCATTAACTTAAATAACAACATTAACAATATTAAGGTAGAAAAATATCATTATAACACTTATGAACAATTAAATATCAACATGTATTCTAGTTATATTGACTGAACTAACAATACTAGTTGTCTAATAATATTAGAAGGAAACTACTAACTATTAGCAAGGCTGGAGCAATTTAGCGAGGAAATTAACATAGCAGTTACTTAACAATTAATATAGAAATAACAAGGCAATTACATGACCATTAACACGACAATTAAAAGTGCATTAACACGGTAGTTTACATGACTTTTTTCTTAACAAGTAATATAGAATTAACAAGGCATATAAGGTGTTAGTTAACATTTAACTCACTATGGCATTTAATCCAAAGAATGAATATGTTGGCCATTTACATTGTTGTAGCAATTTTTCTGGCCATTAATATGACCATTACATAACAATGAATCTAGCAATAACAAGGCATTTAACTAACTGTTATCCATTTTATTTGCTGGAAAAAATCAAGGCAATTAATGTGACCATTACATAGCAATGAATCTGGAAATAGTAAGGCATTTAACTAACTGTTATCCATTTAATTCATTGTGGAAAAATTAACAAAAACGCAGTGCCCACATGGTGGTCAATCGTGCCCAGTCGACAGAAACTCAAAAATTAAAGGCAAATGAATCAAATCAACATCAACGCAATCCATCACTCAAGGGAAAACGCAGTCACAGTTTGAAGGCGAAATCGTGGTCATTACTGCAAGTCAGTGATGAATTGAATAGCAAAAAAAAAGGGTGGGTGAATTCAACATGCACACAGTTAATTTTTATTTACTAAAACCGTCGTCATTCCGACAAGTGAATTTATGATTTAAAAGGCTAAATTTGTGGGCGAATTCAACATGCACACAGTCAATTTTTATTTACCAAAACCGTGGTCATTCCGTCAAGTGAATTTATGATTTAAAAGGCTAAATTCATGGGCAAATTCAACAGCAACACAGTCAACGTTTTCAATCAAAAATCATGGGCGTTAATAGCCACTCAGCAAACGGTTGGGAGCAACAAATAGTGGGCGTTAAATTTGGGGAAAACATGTGTAATTAAAAATTCACAACAGTCAAATAGTGGAAATAAAAAGTCTGAGTATTAAATTTGTGGTGATGAACCGTGGAAACAGTAGGGACATGGAGTTGTAATTCAAAGCAAAACACAGAATGCAAGGAATTATAATCGTGATAACAGCAAGGAGTTATAAAATCGTTTTCATTTGCCTGGTATACCAATACAAAATGTAGACATGAATCAATTTGTTTTTCCATTGCCCGAATACCCACACAAAATGCAAACATGAATCAATTCGTTTTTCCATTGCCAGAATACCAATACAAAATACAGACATGAATCAATTCATTTTTGCATTGCCAGAATACCAATACAAAATGCAAACACGAATCAATCCGTGTTTCCATTGCCAGAATACCAATACAGAATGCAGACATGAATCAATTCCTTTTTCCATTGCCAGAATACCAATACAAAATGCAGACATGAATCAATCTGTGTTTCCATTGCATGAATACCAATACAAAATGCAGACATGAATCAATTCGTTTTTCCATTTCCAGAATACCAATACAAAATGCAGACATGAATCAATTTGTTTTTCCATTGCCAGAATACCAATACAAAATGTAGACAACAGTATGAGAACCTAATAGATCCAATCATCCAAGGAAAACAACGGAGGTAGAGAACTGATAGGTTCATCCTTCACTCATCATCCTCGCACAGAAAGGCAGGGCATTGAGATCCATAGGTCTATTAACACCAAAGCGATGACCATAGATCAAGTTCTTGACCGACTACCCAGGCGAGGACTGATGAGCTAGGGATGATAGGCAAAACCTCCACAATGGTCACAATCAAACACCACAAGGAGGTCAAGACATGCGGGGAAACGAAGGCCATGGGAATCAATCAATCATCGAGCTAGGCTATGAAATAAATTCAGTCATCAATCTAGAAAATCAATTTACTTACTCCATTAAATATGCATATCCAAGCATAAATCCTACAACAATCTACCATACAAAAATGAAGAGAGCTTACCGTTGCCTGATCGCCCACTCTGAGTGACGTCCTGTGCACTCCATGCCACTCCCTCTTGCCGATCGACGAGACTTCACTGGTACCTCCCAGCCAATGCTAGGGGTACTCTTCTTTCCCCTTAGCCCCTTGATCCACAAAGGGGCCACACACACTATCCAGAGATTCAACTAGCTCCCAGCTCGCCTCGCAAGGCCGACCTACCACTCCTCACCGAGCTGGGTATCCCAACTCCCACAAGCTAAGTTAGCCAAGTAGAGATTTATGCAGCGTAACGTTACGCAAACAGAAGAGATCCTTCATCCTTCTCCTCCCTCCATTATATAGAGTTTCCAAGTCCTTTACCTTCCCAAAATCCCATTTAATTTAATGTTTAATAAATTAAATCCTAAAAATCCTCCTCGTACAAGTGTCACCCATCCCCTTCATTCCTCCATAATTAATTTCTTTAATTAATTAATTACCGCTATTTCCCTCGCCCACCTAGAGTCACTCCTAGAATCGCTCCTCAGTGTCTCCAAAATCTCTTACAGGTTTTAATGACTTTCCCCATTATTAATTTGCTAGTTCAATTTAAAATTAGAAAGCTCTTAAATACTAGATACCTTACTAAGTTTGACTTTCTGTTTTTTCCCTTGTGTTTCCCTTTTCTTTTTATGTTTCCCTCTTTTCCTAGTTTCCTAAATATTTTAGATTTCCCTCTTTCCCCTTTTCATTTAGAACTCAAATTGGCAGGTGTAGAAATTCACCCCTTTTTTTTTCCTTTTTCCTTTTTAATTAATAAATTTTAAATTATCATAAAATAATAAAACAATTATTTCCCTTTTAAAATTTTATCCTAACATATTTTTATGAATCATTTAAATTGCTTACTCCCTTCTTGTTACAAGATTTAACGAAGATTATAATTATTATTTATGTTGTTTTTGTTTTTATTTTGTATATATATATATATATATATATATATTAAAAACATAAAAAAAATTCCCCCGGATGGGGTGTCAATGGAGTCCACTTGGCGCATGTTGGAGGACAGCTCATGCCAATGGGGCATGGATCCATGTGACGGGCTCGTTCCACCGTCCACCACCCTCCTGCAGCTTTAATACGCTCTTATAACGATGGGAAAGGGTGTTAATGCACACACTCGACCTCTGCATTTTCTTATGGCCCTGTTACTGGTCTCCGTTCACTGTCTCTGCTGGTGGTTTGATGGGCTTCCCCCTTCGCTGCCATGGTCATCTTATGATAGCGTCCACTGGTCCCCGATGGCTCCTTTCTACACCCAACCTTGAGACCTCTGCTGCGAGCACCTTATGCCTAACCATAAGTCGCGTTTGAGAGGGAGGCCATGGCGGGGTTCTCCCTGGAGACCTCGTCGACCCTCAATTTCTTCGCCTGTTATGCCTCCCACTTGTTCATCCCTTCACTTCCAAGTCGTGCCTCACAGCAATACCCCTCCCGTTCCGCCAAAAGTGAGCATCAATTGCCTAGAAATTATTCCTCGACCGCTATGCTCATCTTTGTGTCTTCTCCTCGCTCCGTCTGGGAATGAACCGACCCATCCTCCTCGCTCGGCTTCTCCAAGAGACTTAGGAGACGAGCAACCACCTTCTATGCGAAAGCCTGGGAATTTTTGGCTCCCCTCCTTTGATACCACTAATGGCGAGCAGGTAAAAGACAATCTGGCTATCCTCTACGGCCTCATCTTCGAACTCTGCCAGGGGGTGGAGGACCTGCAATTTCGGCTGCAACTTACAAATGAAAAGGTGGCGTTCTTCCTTCAGCTCCTCTCCTCGATGCATGAGAGCTTCCTCTCGACCCTAGAAGGAGCGACCTCTAGGTAGGAACCCGAAGCAGATAACACCGGAGGAGAGTTCTAGGCGTGCGCGACTTCGAAGCAGGGACCCTGGGCAGCTACCACAGTTGGGGATGTCGTAATGCAGTGTGCAGTAGAGTCTGAATTGAAACGGGATGGGAGAACAACCAGGGCTGAGGAGGACACCGCGAAGAACGACCTTGGAGCTGAGACCAAGGAGGAGGTCGAGGTGCAGTGGGGGGACGGGTTGACGTATGTCGAAGAGGAACCATGGACAGGGGATCTCAATGCCACCTAGCCAGGTTACATGTCAGGTGTATAGGCTCTTGTTGTTTTAGAAGTTGTGTCAGCTGGTTTTTCATTTTTTATGGATGTCCACACTGTCTTAGACACTACGTTTTATAGTTTATTACTATGCTTATGTTGACTAATCTGCTGATTGGGTTGGTTTCCCCTCTGTTGGGGCAGCTCAGTAATTACAGTAGGACTATCACTGTATTTTGGAACTCCCTTTTGCCTCTAAAAGGACCTTAATATATTAAACTTCTTACTTACAAAAAAAAAATAAACATAAAATTTTACCCCTAGCATAATTTAGACCTAGACCTTAAATTTTCGTGTTGGGCGACATTTTATTAGGGAAATTGTTTTAAAAATTATTATCAAGTTATTTTTCCTAAGGTCGTCTAGGTTCATTCATTTATCATTAACAGCGTGATGTGCCCTTCAAAATGCACTAGGTGCTCCAAGGGTGCCACTCGCCTCATCTGTTCCCTTATGTGACGTGCCCTTCAGGAAGCACCACGTGCTCCAAGGGTTCCACTCACCTCATATGTTCCCTTGTGCGACGTGCCCTTCAGGACGCACCACGTTCTCCAAGGGTGCCACTCGCCTCTTAACTGACTTGGTAGACATCAAAAACCCCTGGAATCAATACTCCGCCAAGTGAACTTGTGGGAGACTAAGGGCCTCTAAGGAATAAGGCCCCTGCCTTATTGTGCACCCCTTAAAATCATCGTGAGCGACTGTCGCAGTCTTCCCTCATGGCATCGTGGGTCCTCTCGAACTAGGTAATCGTTAACCTATAGTTCGATCCACGGTGAGAGTGCTAGTAGGTTGTGGCAGGGTTGTTATCCACACCTCTCCCTCAACCTCTCTAGTGGTCGTGTGTGACCCCTCTACTCCACATGTGAGTCTGGATGGCAAGCTATTGTCAGCTTGCATCATCAATGAATCATGTCATAAATATATCCATAATCATATCATCTAATCAGATGCACTAATATCACAATAAAATAATCAAACTCCAATGCTACACTCCTAGACTCGATCCGGAGTCTAATGGGTTCCATCGATGCCTCTACATCCTCGAGGTAAAAAATCCTGCACACTTCGTAAAACCGAGTCAATAGCACCGGTCTATGTCAATGCAGTAAAACAACATGTCACCACCCCATAACGCCTCATAATCAAAATCAATGTTTTAATAGAATAAAATCTGGATCACTTGCGAGCAAGTGTCCTCAAAGAATAAGTTATCTTAGTATGCAAGATCGGGATGTTACATACACCCCCTCTTGGTGTAAAGTGTGTCCTGAAGTTTCATAGTATAAATGCCGAAATAAAGTGTATCACAGTATCATAAGTCTATCTATCAAACAAAAATGGAAACAGTTGCCGCATATCATATACGTCCTCCCAAGTCGACGAGTGCGGACTATAGCTGTCCCACTGGACCTTGACCTGCTCTACCGTTCGACGTTGTAGCTATCGAATGCGATGATCCAAGATGCGGATCAGCTCAGTCGTGAGCTCCCCCTCGTTCGACACCTGCAAATAAATTATGTCAATAACATGTGTAGGATCACTAATATAATGTCTCAAAACAGATACATGAAAAATATCATGCATACGCCTCAATGAATCAGGCAAGGCTAGTCGATAGGCCATGGGCCCCTTTCTCTCCACAATCTCGAAAGGTCCCACGAACCTAGGAGAGAGTTTATCTCCCTTTCCAAACTTTATCAAACTCTTATGCGGTCTAACCCGCAAGAAGACTCGATCACCAACCTCGTAGATACAGTCGACACAGTGCACATCGGCATAACTCTTATGTCGATCATGTTCTTCTTTAATCCTGTGTCTTAGTGTTTTCATTTTCTCTTCCATTTCTTGTATCGCTTCTGGTCCCACCAGGACCCTATCCTCAAGCCGATCCCAACTCAAGGGAATCCGACATGGTCGCCCATAAATAAACTCAAAAGGCATCATCTTAATGGTGCCTTGGTAACTATTGTTATAAGAAAATTCCACAAGTGGCAAGAATTCTTCCCAATTCTTTTGTTGGTCATCATGTACATACGCAACATGTCCTCCAAGGTCTGGTTCAATCGTTCGGTCTTCCTGTCAGTCTCTGGGTGGTACGCAGTACTGAAGTTAAGTTGGGTTCCCAAAGCCTCTTGAAAACTCGTCCAAAATCGTCCAGTAAACATCGATCCTCGATCGAATATAATCCTCTAAGGCATGCCATGCAGCCTCACAATATCACTGATAAAAACTCTAGCTATGTCAGGTGCCTGATACGTCATATGCACAGGAATAAATTGATCACTCTTTGTCAGATTTACTACTACTACGAAAATAGAGTCATGTCTCCTTACCATCAGTGGAAATCCAACAATAAAATCCATCGAAATAACCTCCCATTTCGATTCCAGAATAGTGTGTGGTTGTAGTAATCCTTCTAGATGTCTATGTTTAGCCTTCACTTGCTGACATTCTAGACATTGGGCCACATAGTTGACTATATATGTCTTCATTCCCTTCCAGAAGAATAAGGGTTTAAGGTCTACCCTCATATTCGTGACTCCTAGGTGAGCCATGTAAATTGATCTATGAGCCTCGCTTAGGATCAACATCCTCAACTCGTTGTTCGGCAGTACATAAATCTGATTTTTAAACCTAAATAAACCATCACTATCAAATGAAAATCCTTCAAATCTTGGTACCATCATTGTGTTTTGTCCGATAAAACCCTCAACCTCTTTGTACCAGTCATCATCACATTGTAAAGTTAGAATCTTTTCACTTAGATTCGTCTAAAGAGTCAGCACCGAAAAGATGTGTGGTCTCCGACTCAATGCATCTACCACTCGGTTCATTGTTCCTTTTATGTAAGTAATCTCGAAGTCATACTCGCTAAGCAATTATGACCAACGTCGTTGTCGCACGTTCAAGTCGCTTTGCGTAAAGATGTGTTGTAATCCACAGTGGTCCGTTTTTAGTTCAAACTTTCATCCAACAAGGTAGTGTCTCCAAACCTTCAAGGCATAAACGATGGCTAACAACTCCAAGTCATGCGTCATGTAGTTCTCCTCATGCCTTCTCAATTTCCTCAAGATGTAAGTGATCACTCTACTATCTTGCATCAAGACTCTGCTTAATCCTTCTTTGGATGCGTCAGTGCATACCAGGAATTCCATGTCAATGTCAAGGACCTTTAGTATCAGTTTTGTTGTCAAAAACTCCTTGAGCTTCCAAAATGATTCTGCGCATTTCTCGGTCCAAACAAACTTCTTGTTTTTCTTTTGCAATTTCATGATCATATTTGCTATCTTATAAAATCCCTCGATGAACCTTTGATAGTATCATGCTAAACCCATGAAGCTACACACTTTCAGAACATTCTTCGATGCAGGACATTCCATAATATCCTTGACCTTGGTTGGATCCATGGCGATACCTTCGTCGGAGATGACATGCCCTAAGTAGTGAATCTTCGATTGATAAAATGATCATTTGGACAACTTCCCATACAATTTGTGCTCTCGCAAACACTCTAGTACCAAGAGTAAGTGCTCGTCGTGCTCCTCTATTGTCTGAGAGTAAATCAAAATACCATCAATGAATACTTGGACGAACTTGTCCAAGTACTCGCGGAACACCCCATTTATCAAACTCATAAATACCCCTGGGGAATTTGTCAGTCCAAATGGTAAAACAGTAAACTTGTAATGTCCAAACCTCATCTTAAAGGTGTTCTTAGGGACATCATCGTCCTTGATCCGTAACTGGTGATACCTTGATCGCAAATCGATCTTTGAGAACACAGTCACACCCTTCATCTGATCGAACAGATCATCAATCCTCGGCAACAGATATTGATTATTGATCATGGCCTTGTTCAATTGACGGTAGTCAATGTAGAACCTCCACGACCCATCCTTCTTTTGTATTAAAATAACAAGCACACCCCATGGTGACACACTTGGACGTATCAGTCCCAGGTCCAACAATTCCTTCAGTTGCATTCTCAACTCTTGTAACTTTGGGGTCGACATCCGATAAGGAGTTCTCGCTATTAGTTTAGTCCCCAGTTTTAGGTCTATAGTAAACTCCAATTCCCTCTCCAGAGGCACCCTAGGTAACTCCTCCAGAAAGACATCTACAAACTCTCTCACCACAGGAAGGTGTTCTAGACCTTCTGCTACTCCCTTCTCGTTTAATGCAAGGATCGCATAAGGCTTACATCCCTTGCGCATGCTCTTTCAAAGCTGCAAGGAAGTGATGAACCTCGGGGAAACTCCATGGTTCCGGCCTACAATCACTCGTCTATGTCCTTCATCATCAACCAAGCTCAACCGTTTTGTCTTGTAGTTGAGTATCGCCTCATGCGATTTCAACCAGTCCATACTGATCACGACGTCATAAGATCCTAAGATCGTGATGTACAGGTTGGCCCTGGTGAAAAACTCTCCCAGTTTAAGGATACAACCCGTAACCTTTCCTTCAACCTTTTGTTTGGCTCCCAAGGCCATCTCTACAAAGATAAAATAATCCTGTTCGACTGCCTTTATCTTAATCATTTTTAGCACTGCACCAGAAATGAAACTCTCGGTAGCACCAAGATATATCAAAATACTAAGGGTCTGGTCAATGACGGTACCTGTCGTCTCAAGCACAGTTGAATGATGCTCTATCTGACGGTTATTCACTGCAGCATGAATCCGATGGGCCTTGCCCAAATATTCCACGGTAGTGGGTCCGGCTGATCCATATGCTCTAGTCCTCTCCATGGGGCAGTCGCATTGGTAGTGTGGCTCCCCACACGTCCAACACCCCTTCTTCGATCCAGTGGTCCTAGTACCCGAAGTAGAAGATGATGGTCCACCAGCCTGGAATCCTAGTCTATTCAAATGAACAGGCTTAAAATGTTGTTGCTGCAGTCAACGCTAATACTGATGTTATGGTCCCTGATAAGGTGTCCGTTGTTGAGGCGTCGATCATCGAGGTGTAGTGAAAGTGGGTCCTCTTTGGAAGGCATGATATACAGGCGTATGTCTGGTTGGTGTCTGGTGCTACTACACACCAAATGATATATGCCCTGTCAGTCTTGGTGGAGTCCTACTCTGACCCCCACTGATAAGCTCCTCCTATGCTATGAGGGCCTTCTGGATGACATCATGCAAGGTTAGAGGCATCAGAATCCTAACCCTTGTACATATGTTGCCATTAAGGCCGAACAAGAACCTGTTGACCTTGATTTTCTCAGTGTTAAGATGCAAAGCATACCGAAGAAACTCCATAAAATGGGCCTCATACTCGGGCACCGTACGACCGCTTTTTCATAAGGCGTTGAACTCATTGAGCTAACGCTCAATGAATTCCTCTGATAGGTATCTCTCTCGGAACTGTTCTTCGAATAGTTCCCATGAAACGTCTTTGACGGCCATGTTCAGCTGTGGTAGGAGCGTCTTCCACCATAGAAGAGCGCTTCCTTTCAGTTGGAAGACCGTTATGCGGACCTTCATGTTGGAGATATAATCGTGAAGTGCAAATCACATCTCCATATTCTCCAACCATTACTCGACAACTGCGTTGTCTGGGGAACCAACAAACTCAGGAAATTTGACCTTCTCGAGTTCATGGTGAATGCTACCAGTACCGACCAGAGCGCACGGTGGACCCTCAAGGGGTGTCGGTGCCCTGGCCTCTTCTTTGTCCCAACGGTTGATCAGTGCCCCAGAAATGCACTGAAAAGATATCGTCATTTCAAGCACATCAACAACTACTATCTTCTCCTTCCCAACAACCTGTTTATCTCCTTAGGGGTTAGACCCCTCAGGCATGGATGCTACTGGAGGCGTCGCGCCTCCTCCCCTAGCACCCCGTCGTTTTCCTCCGTGGTGTCCTCTAACCATGATTACCTACACGAATACAAGTCAACTTAATTAGCAACATCATAATCAAATCACATCAATGAAAGCCGTAGCAATCCCAAGTCGCGGGTTGAACCTTGCTCTGATACCATATGTCACATCCCCATCGTTACGAAAACAAGTGAAACATTTTTTTTTTCCCCGGGAGTTAAGAGGCAAGAAGGCCACGATGAAAATAGTTTAATCACACCACTAACAATGAATGCTAGCACATAGTCCAAGAAACAAGTTACTATGACACCACACATCGGCTCAAGACAACTGGCAAAACATGTGCAATAACAAGGAGGACGACTACCCTTCCGACGCAAACATGACCACACCTACAAGATAAGGGACAACATCCCCATCCCGACATCATGGCCAAGATGAACAAAGACTAGAACCTCAAGGCGCGGGGACCTAATGCCTGAAGGCGTTCGGCCCTTCCGCAAAGAGCAACTTTCACGCTCGTCAGCACTCACACAAAGCACCTACTCCGACTGAGATCTCGTTCACCGCTATCCCCCAGGGCATGCCATTATCACCTCATCAGGAATCATGTCATTCCTAGGTGATAGATGCGTCAATAACCTTGGCGCAACACATCCTATCTGGACCAAGGAATCTAGATAATCCAACGTGCTAGAAACCGAATACTGAGAGGAAAACCACACCCATACCCCAACAATTGGTAAACAAAACGTCAGAGGATGAAGACACGAGATGTCACAAGCTAATACACGACATCATCCTCACCCAACTAATCACCCACTCTAAACTAGTCAATGATTACAATCTCTTTTAACATGAGTTGCCATTCTAGACGGGGCACATCTAAGTTACAACTAGTCATTAACTTAAATAACAACATTAACAATCTTAATGTAGAAAACCATCATTATAACACTTATGAACAATTAAATCTCAGCATGTAGTCTAGTTATATTGACCGAACTAACAATACTAGTTGTCTAATAATATTAGAAGGAAACTACTAACTATTAGCAGGGTTGGAGCAATTTAGCGAGGAAATTAACATAGCGGTCACGTAACAATTAATATATAAATAACAAGGCAATTACATGGCCATTAACATGACAATTAAAATTGCATTAACACGGTAATTTACATGACTTTTTTCTTAACAAGTAATATAGAATTAACAAGGCATATAAGGTGTTAGTTAACATTTAACTCGCTGTGGCATTTAATCTAGAGAATGAATCTACTTGCCATTTACATTGTTGTAGCAATTGTTCTGGCAATTAATATGACCATTACATAACAATGAATCTAGAAATAACAAGGCATTTAACTAATTGTTATCCATTTTATTTGCTGGAAAAAATCAAGGCAATTAATGTGACCATTACATAGCAATGAATCTGGCAATAGTAAGGCATTTAACTAATTTTTATCCATTTAATTCGTTATGGAAAAATTAGCAAAAACGCAGTGCCCACATGGTGGCCAATCGTGCCTAGTCGACAGCAACTCAACAATTAAAGGCAAACAAATCCAATCAACATCAACGCAGTCCATCACTCAAGGGCAAACGCAGTCACAGTTTGAAGGAAAAATCGTGGTCATCACTGCAAGTCAATTATGAATTGAATAGCAAAAAAAAGGGTGGGTGAATTCAACATGCACACAGTCAATTTTTATTTACCAAAACCGTGGTCACTCCGGCAAGTGAATTTATGATTTAAAAGGATAAATTTGTGGGCAAATTCAACATGCACACTTTCAATTTTTATTTACCAAAACCGTGGTCATTCCGGCAAGTGAATTTATGATTTAAAAGGATAAATTTGTGGGCGAATTCAACAGCAACACAGTCAACGTTTTCAAGAAAAAATCGTGGGCGTTAATAGCCACTCAGCAAATGGTTGGGAGCAACAAATCGTGGGCGTTAAGTCTGGTGAAAACCTGTGTAATTAAAAATCCGTGACAGTCTAATAGCGGGAATAAAAAGTCTGAGTATTAATTTCGTGGTGATGAATCATGGCAACAGTAGGGACGCAGAGTTATAATTCAAAGAAAAATGTAGAACGCAAGGAATTATAATTGTGGTAACAGCAAGGAGTTATAAAATCATTTTCATTCGCCTAGTATACCAATACAAAATGCAGGGATGAATCAATTCATTTTTCCAATGCCCGAATACCCATACAAAATGAAGACATGAATCAATTCATTTTTCCATTGCCAAAATACCAATACAAAATACAAACATGAATCAATTCATTTTTCCATTTCCAGAATACCAAAACAAAATGCAGACACGAATCAATCTATGTTTCCATTGCCAGAATACCAATACAGAATGCAGACAAGAATCAATTCGTTTTTCCATTGCCAAAATACCAATACAAAATGCATACATGAATCAATCCGTGTTTCCATTGCTAGAATACCAATACAAAATGCAGATGCAAACATGAATCAATACGTTTTTTCATTGCCAGAATACCAATACAAAATGCAGACATGAATCAATTAGTTTTTCCATTGCCAGAATACCAATACAAAATACAGACATGAA
>JZKD02S2091062.1:195639-245676 GCA_000966675.3 Picea glauca
ATATATATATATATATATATTAAAAAGATAAAATTTTACCACTAGCATAATTTAGACCTAGACCTTAAATTTTCGTGTTGGGTGACATTTTATTAGGGAAATTGTTTTAAAAATTCTTATCACATTATTTGTCCTAAAGCCATCTAGGTTCATTCATTTATCATTAACAACGTGACATGCCCTTCAGGACGCACTAGGTGCTCCAAGGGTGCCACTCGCCTCATTTGTTCCCTTGCGCGACGTGCCCTTCAGGACGCACCACGTGCTCCAAGGGTGTCACTCGCCTCATCTGTTCCCTTGTGCGACGTGCCTTCAGGACACACCACATGCTCCAAGGGTGCCACTCGCCTCTCTCATTTGTCTTGCGTGACGTGCCCTTCAGGACGCACCATGTTCTCCAAGGGTGCCACTCGCCTCTTGACTGACTTGGTAGACATCAAAAACCCCTAGAGTCAATACTCCGCCAGGCGAACTTGTTGGAGACTAAGGGCCTCTAAGGAATAAGGCCCCTGCCTTATTGTGCACCCCTTAAAATTATCGTGAGCG
The DNA here is from genome assembly GCA_000966675.3 of Picea glauca. Taxonomy (NCBI): domain Eukaryota; kingdom Viridiplantae; phylum Streptophyta; class Pinopsida; order Pinales; family Pinaceae; genus Picea; species Picea glauca. Next base: position 196,186 of record JZKD02S2091062.1, read on the forward strand.
ACTATCGCAGTCTGCCCTCACGGCATCGTGGGTCCTTTCAAACTAGGTAACCGTTAACCTATAGTTCAAGCCACGACGGAGTGTTAGTAGATTGTGGTAGGGTTATTGTCCACACCTCTCCCTCAACCTCTCTGGTGGTTGTGCGTGACCCCTCTACTCCACATGTAAGTTTGTTCAGGAAGCTATCGTCGGCCTGCATCATCAACGAATCATGTCAGAAATATATCCATAATCATATCATCTAATCAGATGCACTAATATCACAATCAAACAATAAAACCCCAATGGTACACTCCCCGACTCGATCCGGAGTCTAAGGGATTCCATCGATGCCTCTGCATCCTTGAGGTCCAAAATCCTGCACACTTAGTAAAACCGAGTCAATAGCACCCGTCTATATCAATGCAGTAAAACAGCATGTCACCACCCCATAACGCCTCATAATCAAAATCAATGTTTTAATAGCATAAAATCCGGATCACTTGCGAGCAAGTGTCCGCAAAGAATAAGTTCGCTCAGTGCGCAAGAGCAAGATGTTACAGTTATGATCTTTAGTGTTGGAATGCACTGGTTTCTCTTAACTTATTTATAATTTAAAATATTTTCTTGCACAAAGGTAAAGTTTTGAAAATTTTGAAATTATGTGGAATCCTTTGTTATTGGTCACGGAAGTTATAATAGTGGTGGCAATTTTCTTGGAAAATGGATGGGTAATTGTTATGTTCCTTAAATAGTAGGAATTTTATAAGAAAATATAAGAACACTTTTACTCATAAAAGTGAGATGGTTTCTTTTATGGTTTAGAGGTCTATCCTTTGACTTTTTAAAAAAAGAAATCTAATTTATAAAATCTCAACTAAATGATGACACTTTAAAATAGTGTAGGCTAAAAGGTTATTGTTGGATTCTTAGATTTGAGTGATTATTTTTGTATGAATGCCCTACAAGTTTTTCATCGGTATTTATTTCTACATTTATTTTGATTCATAATCTTTGTAATATATTTCAATATTAATTATTTAATATTCCATAATATTTGGTTTTATTTATTATTAAGAATGTGTTTCTTATATTAAAAAATATAAAATTTATGATTACATAGAAAGAGAACAAAAGAAATTTAATATAAAATTTATGATTACATAGAAAGAGAACAAAAGAAATTTACATTCATTGATCCTATATAAAACTTAAAATCAAAATTAGATGAAAAACAAATAACCTTTATCAAATTTAAAGAAATTTACATTCATTGATCCTATATAAAACTTAAAAAAAAACAAATAACCTTCATCAAATTTTCTCTAAGAAGAAGAGTCCATGTGAAATTCCATAACTGCTTGCAACTCCATAACCAAGATTTGCTTCACGACCAATTATGTGAAAATCATCATTATTGCGATGAGAGGGTCCGACTCCAAAATTGAAACCGTGAGCAGAGCCTACAACCCAGCGCTACCATAAACGAACTTATCCCTACGTTAAAGAATAATTGTATTGAAATTTTAAAATTTTAAAAATTAAAAAAAATATTTTTTATTTATTAAATTATTTTTAATTTCATAATTTAATTTAAAATTAATCTAAATTATACCTTATTAATGTTTAACTATGTAATACCTTTTTTTTTAAAAAACAGCAATATGAAGATCCTAGTCATTATCCAATAAAAGCACAAATAATATAATATATAAATACTGTTTTGATAATGTTTAACATTGTAACACGTTTTTTTTAAAAGAAAACATCAAAATAAAGAGCCTCTCATTATCCAATAAAAGCACAAATAACATAATATATAAATACAATCATATTCCATGATAGTATTTATATTGATGAACCCTTTCATATAATAGAATGGAGTAATAGACGTTACCTCTTACATCAAACCTATAATATATTAATGTCATTAGTGACCTAATTAAGATTAAGTTATTATTATCTCACTTATTAAGTTATTATTATCTCACTTATGTCAAAGAAGTCATGTTGTTATTATTACGTCGATAAACGTCCTCTTATTAGAATTGATGACTTAATCAGCCTTTTAATTATAAATTATAATTTTAAGGCTAACAATTAAAGATGCTGACATATTTTTTGTCTTACACCCTAATTAATGACTGAGATTTAATATCCATAACTTTCATGCATTTATAAATGCTTCCGTTAACCAATGGAGCACTTAATATCATTGTGCATTTAGTATTTATTAAATATTCATATTTTTTTAATCTGTGCTTGTTGATTTACAAGTTTGTTTGATGATTTACAAGTTTGTTTAGATCTGGAATGGGAAACCGCAGCAACTGCATGTGAATGGAATTAACTGAAATAGGGCCACATAATGTCTTTTGGTGTGAAGGGAAAAAAATTGAGAGTTAACGAATGATGTGCGCCTCATTCTCCCTAATCCCCGTGTCTTAATCCATTAATCCATCAAGTGACCCCATTGGGTAATCCCCGTGTGTTAATCCATTAATCCAACAAGTGACCCCATTGGGTAATGGGTAACGCAACAAACGTAGTATCGATTTAATACTCAGAGGTGTTTAGACCAAGAACGAAAACACTGTGAAGAATTACCATGTTTAAAGAGTTTTATTTCATTTACCATCTAATTTATTTTAAGATACCAAACAGAATTAAAGGAACAAGGCTTAACCTTTGGAATACTCTAAGTCAAATACTTCAAAAATCGATCCTACAATTACAAGCATGAAATACATGGCTTGGCGTTAGGTTTTCTTTGGCATCAATTAGCATTAGGTTTTATTTGGCATAAATTAATCTTTAAGTCAAGATCAAATCTTATGAACTAAGGATGTTTCAACAAACTAGCATAAAACCCCCCAAAAGACGAGTATTCTACTTGCACTTCAATAAAATCATTTAGTCTAGCATTAGATCCCTCCTCAAAGCTACTAGATTGATGGCGAAATTTGCAAATTTTTAAAAAGTTAACCCATGTACACAATTTGCAATTTTTTAAAGAGTAAACCCATGTACACAATTTGCAATAAAGAAAATCAAGCTCTAAATAGATCTAAAACAAGATAGCTTATAAACTTGAACCAACAACCCATATTTCAAGATTAAACTTGAACAAACCATAAATTGTATAATGAACCAACAACCTATATTTAAATAGTAAACTTGAACAAACCATAAATTGTGTAAACAAAAAACAACCTATATTTAAATATAAATAGTAAACTTGAAAAAACCATAAATTATGTAAACAAAAAACAACCTATATATATTTAAATAATAAACTTGAACAAACCATAGATTATGTAAACAAAAATAAAAGAGAAAATTTTGAATGAGAAAGTTGGAAAAGGAAAAGAAGATCATTTATATAATTAAAGTATATAATATAAGTATATATTAATAATGTAAGTTAATACAGGAAGAAAGAAATTTTTCATAGTATATAATTTAATTGTTTTTATTATTTATGTATTTTTACTAATTAATTTATTTATATTCATATATTGCATTATATATTAATCTTTTAATATTTTTATTTATATCATTGTATTAATACATTATTAATCGATTAATTTTTAAACTATTTATTACATTACATAAATTAATTAAAAATAATAATAAAATATTATAAATTAATTAATACATTATATTTTATTTAATACATTTAATAATTTAACATTTTAATATATTTATTATTGTATATATTATTTTATAGTATTTTTAATACTTTAATATTTTAGTAGTTTTTTCATAATATATAAATGTATTAATTAATGAAATAATACTTTATTCAATAATGTGTAATGTATTTTTAATAATTAATTAATATACATACATTGCATTATATATTAATCTTTTAATACTTTAATTTGTAAATAAATAGTATAAATATTAATCTTTTAATACTTTAATTTACAAATAAATAGTATAAATATTAATATTTTAATATTTTAATTTATAAATAAATAGTATAAATTAAGGACAAAGTTTTCCGAGAAATGTATTTAGAATCCTAGAAAATCAAATATATCAAAGCACTTTACTTTTTGTGACTCTTTTCTTCTTTACATCTTTTTGCTTTTTATTTATTTATCAACTTTTAAATTTTTATTGGCTTGAGAAACTATATTTTATAGCTATAAAAACAGGAAAATCTTTTTTGCACAACAGTCTTAGAGACTCCCTAGAACTCTTCTGCAATCATATAAGGTCGATGTTTTCCAAATATATAAGGATAAAGTTTTCCGATATGTGTATTTTGAATCCTAGAAAATCAATTTCAACAAAAAAAAAACTACATTGCAGATTGGTCCTTATCACTATATTCGAGGTTTGTGCCAAGTGTTCTTTATGGTATCATTAAAATTCCATTTGCATGGTGTTCACATTAGTCATAGAAACTCCCTATAAGTGGTTGATGTTTGACATATACATAAGGATGATGTTTTCCAAGATGTGGATTTTGAATCCCAAAAAATAATTTAAACAACAAAACTATAGATCCATGTTACCACTGGATTAAAGCACAAACGATCAATAAATTAACCATATATGTATTCATTATTTTCCCCTTTCGTTTTCAAATTACATCAATAAATTATCCATATATGTATCCATTATTTTTCCCTTTCCTTCCATTATATCTTCATACTTAATGTTTTTATTATATGTAATGCTTTTGGTAGTCACATCATGTATTGATTAGATGTTTTTTTTAAATTATTTGGGTTTTAAATATGCTTGATACATGTGCATCCTTACATTTCCTGCGTCTATTAATTTACTTCATATTTCTCTCATTTATTTCATTTGTTTTTCAATATTTGTGCTTTTATTCATTGTGTTATTCATTAAAGGTTTCATATTTTAGATTTCATTAAATAATAGTTATATTCACTCTCTTATTATTTTTTTACTGTTATGAAACTTCTTGATATCACTATGGATCCAACGATGTGGAGTTGTTTTTCATTCCAGATTTTGGAGTTGATATTTTTTTGGCTCCCTTTTTTAGTAATGACAAGATTTAGAATTGTTTGTAAACAGTGGAACGATATTCTACAAACCCGTTCATTCCTTGCTCAATGCCATCAAGCTTCCAACAATGAATTTGGTTTTCTTATTCCATTGCTCCTTGTTGATAAAAGTTGCTTCCTAGGATCATACCTTAATCAAACTGGTTGCATATGTCATTTTCATGTGCCATTTATAGATTCGAGATACACAATTGAATGCACAGTTTGATCCATGATGTTGTTGTCTTCGCCAACAGGATGCTCCCTTGCAAAAAATTATTTTGTGATGAATCCTTTTACCAAGTCATTCAAAAATATAGGTTCTATATGGCTTGGAGACGGGGGTTTCTTTACACTCTTGGAGCATGGTAGTGCGAGAAAATATGAATGGGTTGTTTTGAAACATATTTCCAGAAAAAATAAATCAAAGTATTTCATTTGTAGTAGCATTGACAATGTGTGGAGGAGGACAACCATTCCTTATGGTGGGACTACACCTCCAAAAGAATCAGTGGTCTACAAAAGTAAAATTTATTGGTTGTATTTGGACAAAGATTATGATGACTACCCTCAGTATGGGTACACTATATATTGGTTGGATGTTTTAAATAATCAGTGGGGTTTTTCTTTTGTTCCAATCACAAACATACGTTGTATGTCATTGGGATTATACAATAACCAACTTATATGCCTCATCAATAATGGCTCCACCTCTATTTGGTCTATTGAAGAATTGGATAATTTTCAATTCGATCAGCCATGTATTGAACAAAGTTTGGACTATTTCGAGGATGATTGGGGATTCAAATGGAATTTGTTGCAACAACTTTCAGAAGATATAAATAAAAATTACCTTGGGTATCTTCCATTTAGAACAGTTGGTGCGATAGTACTAATGTGCAATAACACTGAACTTCCAATCATGTTATATGACTTGATGACTGGCTTATGTGTCCCAATAAATATTTCAATGTTACAAAACTTTGGGTTGAGATTTCCATTTCAAGACCATTTCAATGATCTGATCGAAAATGGAAATGTTTTTCCACTTCTTCCAAATATGGATTTTGTTAATGACATTCCACCATTGGGAACAGATGTGATGGCTTAGGCTACTTGGACTTATAATAACTAATATCAAATATTATCAAACATTTTGTACTTATTTCAAAAATGTTCTTATTCCATTATAAATTTTCAATTATGAATTAGTTTAATTTTTAAGTGATATTGTTATGGTTATATGGTTATTGCAAGTTTACTTATGAATTTTATTCCATTATGAATTGGTTTAATTTTTAAGTGCACATGTTATGGTTATTTCAATTTTCTTTTTATATTGTATTTAATGTATTATTTATTATTATGTCCATGTCACTTTATATATATTGAAATGTATCTAAATATGTTTTTTTATTTATTTATTTTTTAATTCAATAATTTTATAATATCAAATATTATTTATTTATTGTTTTTTTAATTCCATAATTTTCAAATATCAAATATGTTTTTTTTAATTCCATAATTTCTTCTTCTCTATACCAATGGAATTTATATTTCTTTGTTGATGTTAAAAAACTATTATGATTTCTATATAGTTGTAGAAATGTCCATTGAAGGAACAAGTAAGTGTTCTACCAAATGCAATAGATCACCGACATCACGTGAGAGGGCTAATGAACGTCAACGTTTATGGTATCAACGAAACAAAGATGTAATAAATCAACGTAGAAGACCTCTATATCATAGACCGACCAAAGAAAGTAATACGAATATTGATTTTCCCCATAGCCGTAAGTATCGCAGTTTGGCTGATATCATGCAAAGAACATTTCCCATGAATGTTTCATTCCCTGAATCTTTTCATAATCCTCATATTTATACTATTCCACAATCTTCTAACAACATTCATTTTATTGGGCAAACTTCTCTTTTTCTGGAAGATCATCCTGTACTTAGGATACCTACAAATGGAAACCTCCATACTTCAGCCAATGGAAGTGCAAGTATAGAGAATGAAGCAATAGTGCAAAACATGCAGTATAGAGTCACTAATGCCATTTAGGAACAAGTGCCATCTACTGAAGTGCTTGTTCGTCATGTGCTTTCCCATTTGCTACAAAATTTGCAAACTCGTCCTGCTAACATTGCTCCTTCCTTTCACAACCATCATTATGTACAAAGTGTCATACCACCAACAGAATCAATCATCCCACATACTATTTCACTTGGAACAACCAAGGTATTTCAATCCTCATTCATGATTACTATAGTGCCAATTTTTTCCTTCTATTGATGACTTTAACCATGTTTTTTTTTTCTTTTCTCGGGACATTGTTCATTCGAATAGACGTACAGAAATGAACTTTTTACATGTTGTATCAACTCATGTTACAAGTTAACGAGACCTATCTCATAACCTCCCTTCAAATATTCCAAGACTATCTAATTGGCAAGCAAATGTTGATGTTGTATGTATTTGATTGTCTATTCTTTTTTACATTTATACTCCTCATTTTTCACACTTAGCTGGACATTAAAGTTTTTAGTATTTTATGACCAGGACACCATTCAATGCAATCAAGATAGAGAAATGCAATCCATGAATTTAAGGGAAATAACTGTTGGAAGTAACATGCCCAATTCGGTTGCTGCAAATTTTGATGGGCCTTCCCACATTGTTGAAGATGAAGTAGATTTTAGAGGTCATTCTACTCTTCCCATTGGTGGTCAACATGATCCCATGTGTAAAGGACATATACAGTTTCATCCCAACATGATTGCAGTACATAAAAAAATTCAAGCGAAGATAGATAATCTCTCCATTGGTCAAATGTGCCATGTTTCTCAAGAATCATATCCTGGTATCCAAGTTGTGAAGGGGTCTGAAGGACCTATTTGGAAAAGGTGTAAGCATGATATAGGGTCCCATCATTTTTCTTGATGGAATCACATGGATTCTGGTGAGCAACCTCAAGTTCTAAGAGTCCTTACCCAAGTTGAAGAGATGCTCATAGCACGTAAATCCTATATAGCAAGTTACCCATGCTTGTGGTGGGAAATATAAATACAGTGGCCACACAATCATCTTTCCGCAAGATATCTATGTGATTTCTAGAAACCTTCCGCGACATGTTGAAGACCTTGACTTCCTGATTTTGAGAAGACGTGGTGCCCAATCCAAATATTATGAATGTTATGTGAAGAGATCATGGGTGATGAATGCATTGTCTTACACAATTTAAAGGGATAAATTTTATCAAGATGTTCAAATTGACCTTGATTCAGTTGTTGCTCTTCCTGAAAACCCAACAAATGTGTCAACTAAGATTAAATTTGTTGATTGTGATATTGAAGAAATAGATAACAATGTTGATGACATTGAAGGGTTTCCCACTGACCATTTGCACTCTCATCCTTCATCTTTTTTTTCTCACCTACCCAATGAACGTAGAGAAGTGGAAGAAATAAGAACATGTTTTGAAAATGTTGAGTCTTCACCTATTCAACCAATTGACTAGCCAACTATTAGTTCATCTCCAATCAATGAATATAATACTAAAGGGTTATTAGACATGACATTCCCCACATTATTTCCCACTGGTGAGGCTGATTGGTTGCATCCACATATTTGTAACATTCAACTTCATGAATATGGATTGCATCTTCTCAAATACTTTGATCAATGATTTGGAATCCATCCTCGCTTTCGATACTTTTTATTGAACATGATAATGGGACATCGAAGCCAAGTAATTATTGCAGTTTTTGTAAAGAAAAATATACATGATAACTCCCCAACAACAATTGAAGCCTTGCGTCAACAACTCTTAGATTTACCTGATAATAATTTAGCTAAGCATCTTATGTGTTTTGGTTCTTCACTCAGAGGTACAAGGGCCTATTGGAAAAAATGTTGTACTGAACTTACTGACATGATTACTCAGTTGGGTTGTCCAACTTTGTTTTTTACTTTGAGTGCAGTTGACACAAAATGGCCTAACTTACATAATGTTATGCCAAGAAATGAAAATTATCATGGTTTTAATCAGCATTGTATAAAAATTGAGAATGTTATCAAGTACCCCCATATTGTTTCCATGTTTATGCATTAGAAATTCAATATATTTTGAGAAGAGTCATCGAAAAATATCTTGGAGCTAAAGACTTTTGGTACAGGTTCGTCTTGTGATATTTGTGTTTAATAATTTCTTTCTTCCGTGTTATTGTTATTTTCTACTATATATATTTACTATATCTTATTTTTTTTAGATATGAGTGGAAACATAGAGGATCAGCTCACATCCATGGCTTCTTATGGTTGCAAGGCGCTCCAAACATGGAAAGATTAGATTGGTCTAATCCTTCGGATGTTCATTGTGCAAAGACATATTTTGATAGATATGTAACGGCAAGGAATCCATGTGACATTCATCGTCGAAACATTATGATTCCTCGAAGAATCAATGATGATCTGTGCCTATTGAATACAACTCAAATCTTTTCTTCCAATCCTCATGATGATTGTGAACATTTGTTGAATCGTGTTCAAAGACATACAAAGTGCAGTGTACATTCTTGTTTGTGCAAGAAAGGTGTTGTTCTGAATTGTCATTATAATGCTCCATGGGATGTTCGATATGAATCACTATTGTTCATAGATGAGAAAGGAAGAAAGAAATATTAACCAGCACAAAACGATGATAGGCTAAATGTCCATAATGTTGATATTCTTACAATGTGGCATGCAAATGTTGATTTTCAACCAGTGGTTTCTCGTCATGTTGTCTTGAAATATATTTCTAAGTATGCTTCGAAAGTAGAAAAGAGGTCATAAAGTTATCAATATATGCTATCTATAATTTCAAATTCTGGTGCCTTAGAAGATTCTGTTGTTCCTGCATAAAGAAGATTCCTTGTTGAAATACTTGTTGATCGTGACATTGGAGCCCAAGAAACATGCCATATGTTACTAAAGCTACCTCTTGTAATTTGCAGCCGGAAATTTGTTTGCTTAAATGTCGGGAGAAAGGTTTTTAAAAACATTCCAAAGAACCCCCATCCATTTTCATCTCCCAATAGTTTTTTTGAAATATATCAACAGAGACCTACTTTTATTGAACATTTGTGTTTGATAGAGACAACAAGATCTTGGACATTTGATGCCAAATGTAAGAAGGAGAAATGGAAACCTTGACATGTCCATGCCATTGTTAGAGTTTGGCCACAGTTTTATTCCATTCCTGAAGAGTCATCAGAAGACTTCCAGACTTTTTGTTGGACTGAATTGATTTTGTACAAACCATTTAGGAACATTCCATTAGATATTCTCCTTTCAGATGATATATTGATTGAAAATTGGAGAAATTTGTGATATTGAGCATAGCATGTTGATCGTGCCCCTCTCTCTTCGAAAAATGTTGAAGAATATGACGATTCCCAAGAAAAACCAACACATGTGGAAGAATATTTTGAAGAATGGAAACTTTTGTCTTGCTTGGTTCCTCCTAATAATGTCAATGTTTCGGACCTTCATACTCTCGGTCGAAGAGACTTTGATATATGTTTTGATTGGGGGAAAACAATAGTTTCAAATGATGTTGTAGATGAGGCTATTTATTTTATAATAAATTCCCAATCAAGGGGTCATATTGTTGAAAATATTCATCTCTCATATGCATCTCCATCTTCCTTGGAAAATAAACAACGAGTTGCATTTGATATAATTTTACAACATTCCATTAAATATCCAAGTCCTGAACCTCTTCTCATGATTATACAGGGAACTGCAGGAACAGAAAAGTCTTTCCTTAATCATTGTCTTTCTCATGCTCTTTCTACTTCATCAGTCGATGGAAATAGTCCTTTGCTTTTGCTCGCTCCAACAGGAATACTTGCTTTTAATATACATGCAAGAACAATACACTCAGCACTAAAAATTCCTATTAAGGATATGTGACCACTACAAGGGCAATCTCTAGCAATATTTCAAGAGGAAATGAGGCATATTCGATATATTTTGATAGATTAAATAAGATTTTTAGGACCAAGGCTATTCATACAGATTGATTCTCGATTACGAGAAGCATTTTCGGAGAATAAATATTCTCCTTTTGGTGGTAGATCTATTATTCTTGTGGGTGACCTTGGTCAACTGCCTCATGTGAGAGATAAGCCTTTATATGCAGGTAATACAACAGGGAAAGTTTTATGGAAAAAAATTTAACATTTTTGTCACCTTGGATACAATATTTCGGCAGCAAGGAAATGATCCGAAACAATATTATTTTTGTAATATCTTAATGAACATAAGAAATGTAGAGCCCATTTTTTATGAATGGGAGATTCTTATGTCAAGGGTTGATATGAATTTTCCTCTTGAGGAAAGGAGTTTATTTAATTCATCACTTCATTTGTTCCCAACAAATAATTTGGTCAACTTGCATAATAAGCAGATATTGAAATCATTAAATTCTCCAATTGCTCGATGTGTTATTGAACATACACGACGAACATAAATTTTTGGTGTTGATGATGATCGATTGGAACGTGAAGTTCTTTTATGCCCTGGACAACGTGTCATGTTGACATGTAACTTGTGGGTTGAATCATGTAACATCCCGCTCTTGCGCACGCTGAGCGAACTTATTCTTTGAGGACACTTGCTCGCAAGTGATCCGGATTATTATTCTATTAAACATTTGGTTTTGATTATGAGGTGTTATGGGTTGATGACATGTTGTTTTGTTGCATTGACTTAGACAGGTTTTATTGACTTGGCTTTACTGAGTGTGCAGGATTTCTGACCTCAAGGATGCAGAGGCATTGATGGAACCCCTTGGACTCTGGATCGAGTCGGGGAGTGAACTATTGGGGTTTGATTGTTTTGTATGTGATATCAGTGCATCTGATTAGATGATATGATATGGATATATTTATGACATGATTCGTTGATTATGTAGGGTGACGATACCTAGTCGACCAGACTCACATGTGGAGTAGAGGGGTCACGCACGACTACCAGAAATGTTGAGGGAGAGGTGTGGACAACAGCCTTGCCACAGCCTACTAGAACTCTCTGCGTGGCTCAAATTGTAGGTTAACGACTACCTAGTTCAAGAAGACCCACGATGTCATGAGAGCCGACTACGACAATCACTCACGATGATTCTAAGGGGCACTCAATAAGGTAGGGGCCATATTCCTTAGAGGCCCTTAGTCTCCCATAAGATCACCTAGCGGAGTTTGACTCCAAGGATTTTTTATGTCTACCAAGTCAGTCAAGAGGCAAGTGGCACCCTTGGAGCATGTGGTGCGTCTTGAAGAGCACGTCACGCAAGAAAAATGGAAAGAGGCAAGTGGAACCCTTGGAGCACATGGTGCGTCCTGAAGGGCACATCATGCAATAGAAACATAAAGAGGCAAGTGGCACCCTTGGAGCACCTAGTGCGTCCTGAAGGACACGTCGTGTTGTTATTTAATAATTGGATAAACCTAGATGGATTTAGGACGAATAACGTGTTAAGGAATATTTAAAATGTTTCCCCTAATAAAATGTTGCCCAGCCTAGGAAAATAAAGTCTAGGTCTAAATTATACTTGTGATAAAAAAAATTATATATTTATAAAAATATATATGTATACATAAAAATAAAAATAAAATAAATAATAATGATAATCTTCATTAATCTTGTGGAAGGAGGTAAGCAATTAAATTGATTTATAAAAATAATTTGGGATAAAATTTAAAAAGGGGAAATAATGGTTTTACTATATTATGCTAATTAAAAATTTATTCATTCAAAAGAAAAAGGGTAAGTTTTTGCACATGCATTTTTTATTTTAAATAAAAAGGGGAAAGAGGGAAATCTAAAATAATTAGGAAACTAGGAAAAAGAGGGAAACATAAAAGGAAAGGGGAAACTCAAGGAAAAAGCAGATAGTCTAACTTAGTAAGGTATCTAGCATTTAAGAACTTTCTGATTTAAACTCAACTAATAATTTAATAAGGGGGAAAGTCATTAAAACTTGTAAGGGGATATGGGGACACCTAGGAGCGATTCTAGGAGTGCCTTTACGTGAGTGAGGGAAATAGGGGTAATTAATTAATTAATGAAATTAATTTATGGAAGAATGAAGGGGATGGGTGACACATGTACTGGGAATATTTTTATGAATTAATTTATTAAACTTTAAATAAAATGGGATTTTGGGAAAGTAAGGGACTTCAAAACTCTATATAATGGAGGGAGGAAAATGATGATGGATCTCTTCTATTTTGCGTAATTTTATGCTGCAGAAATCTATACTTGCCTGACTTAGCTTGTGGGAGCTGGGATACCCAACTTGATGAGGAGTGGTAGCTCGGCCTTGCGAGGCGAGCTGGGAGCTAACTGATTCTATGGATAGTGCATGTGGCCCCTTTGTGGCTCAGGGGGCTAAGGGGGAAGAAGAGTACCCCTAGCGTTGGCTGGGAGGTACCGGTGAAGTCTCATCTGCCGAAAAGCGGGGGTTGCATGGAGCACGCGGGACATCAACTCAGAGCGGTCGATTGGACAACGGTACGCTTCCTTTATTTATGCATGGTAGATTTTTAGTATGATTTATGCTTTCAGTTCTATATTCTCAATCAAGTAAAGAATATGATAGTCTTAGCGTTCTAGTTGATGACTGAAATTTCCCTATAGCCTTAGCTTGATTTTGATTGATATCCCATGACCTTCGATCCCTACATGACTTGACCGTCCTAAGTTTTATTGATTGCGATGATTGCGGTTTATTTTTTCCTTCGTCCCTACCTCGTCAATCCTTGCTTGAGCAGTCGGCCAGGAGCCTAATCTACGGTCGTCGCTTCATCGTTAATAGACCTATGGATATCAACACCTTTTTTTTATATGCGTGGATGATGAGCGAAGGGCGTTCCTATCAGTCGTCTACCTCTATTGTTTGTCCTTGGATGATTGTTTGTCTTGCACCATCTAGCAAAAGTACCTCTGCGTATGGATTTATTTTCATCCTTGTTGGTTTACCTCTGCGCTCTCGGAGGGCATTTTATTCTCAATGATTTTCATGACAGTTTCCAGCTCTTGGATGGAAAAATCTCAGTGTTTTCCTATTGAATGATTGGGATGAAAATGGATAAGTAAGTGTGACGGTGTGTGGTTCTTCGTTATTGTAAGTTTTTTTTTATTGAATTTGGATGATATTTAAAGTTAGAGTTTTTATAGTTTCCAGCAAGTTTTTATAGTTGCCAGTGAAATTTGATAGTTGCCATCAAGTTTTTATAGTTGCCAGCGAAATTTGATAGTTGAAGGAAAGTTTTTATAGTTGCCAGCAGGTTTTTATAGTTGCCAGTGAAGTTTTTATAGTTGTCACCGAGTTTTTGGTTATCCCCAATATAGTTGTTATTCCCATATAGATGCACACCTTAATAGACAGCAACAACCTAGTCTTGCACAGTTCATGTAAATCTAACGATGAAACAATGGCCACTTCATTATCAACACTCTTAAATAAGGAAAAATGTATTGAAGGAGTCTTGTTTTTATTGGGCATGTCTTAAGAAAATTTGTTTCTCAAAAATCTCCCTTCTAATTACAAGTTCATGTTAATGAGTTGTTTAAAATCCAATTAAATAGGTTCTTGTAAATTTTAAACAGTTTAGGTAGTTTCCTTTGTAGTAGTGTTGAGCAATTAAAACTACACACTTGAAATTCTGGTCAATAACACAACCAGGCTTTTATTCATAAATTACAAAAAATTAATTATTGAGACACATAGAAACAATTGAAGTCTTGCTTCTTTTTATTTCGAGACATTGTAATTTATAATTTTATATTAGCACGTTTCTAAGGAACAATCATGGACAAGTGAATGTTGGAAACTTACAATTTGAATATAGAGACATTAATGAATCCAGACAACAATTATGTATTAGGCTTGTCCCTCCTTGGTTATATTATTAAATTACTTTTAAAAATCAAGCTAATTGTAGAAGAATTAATCCATATTGTTAAGTTACCTTATATAGAGATATCATTTAACTGTGTGTTATATAATCTCATAGTTAAGGATGTTATTAATAATATCAGACAAATATATGATTAGTAGATAGCAACATCGCATTTTAAGACAACAATAATTTAGTCAGCAATGTCGAGTATTTAATAAACAACGTAGATCACTTGAATGTTAAGTAGATCACTTATTTAATGGACAGTGTATATTTTGACAAGCGTGTTGAATTTGTTAAGCGCACTTTTTAGTTCACCTTAATGATAAAATTTGTGATAATGATTACTTTTATAATAGTTCACTCCTTCTCACTTAGACATCATGCTTAACGGATATTGGGTTATCGTTGTCGGTGAAGTCATTTAATAACTTGCGAAATTTTATTTCAAGTTTTGTCATTTGCGTCTTGTTGACCTGTTGCTTGGGGGCGTAGGTGTAGTCTTCTGGTCGGTTATTCGGCTCCTAGAGTGTTGGAATTTTTTTTTCTTGATCCCATGGTCCAGATAGGTTAGGTTGTGCCAAGGTTATTGTCATGCCTATCGCCTGGGGACGGCATGATCCTCGATGAGGGGATCGTGGACCGCCCTATCGGATAGAGGCGAATGATAACTTGGCCATAGTTTGTACTTATGTTGTGGATGGTGTCCTTAGCTTGTAGGTGTTGTCATGTCGTGTGTCAGGCGAGTAGTTGTTCCTTCTTGGTGTCCTACGCATGTCTCACCCAATTGCTCTTGTGCTAGTGCGTGGATTCATAGTAGCCTATTACCTAGACTACATGATTTCGTTCGTCGCCAGTTGTTTGGTTAATTGTTGTTGTCGTCACCTTCTTGCCTTTCAAAATAAAAAATTGCACTTTTGCTTCACTTGTAGTCATGAAGAAGGGGTTGTTACATTTGGTATCAGAGCAGGTTCAACCTGCGACTTGGGATCACTACAGCTTTCGTTAATATGATTTGATTATAATGTTGCTAATTAAGTTGACTTGTATTCATCCAGGTAATCATGGTTAGAGGACGCAGCGGAGGAAGATGACGGGGTTCTAGGGGAAGAGGCGCGACGCCTCCAGTAGCATCCACATCTAAGGGGTCTAACCCCTAAGGAGACGAACAGGTTGTCGGAGAGGAGCAGATAGAAGTGGGTGATGTGGTTGAAATGATGAGATATTTTCAGCACTTTTATGATGCACTTATCAGTCGTTTGGACAGAGATGAGGCCAGAGCGTCGACACCCCCTGAGGGTCCACCGCGTGCTCCGGTCGGTACTAGTAGCATTCATCGCGAACTCGAGAAGGTCAAATTTCCTGAGTTCTTTGGTGCCTCGAACGGCGCAGCCACTGAGGCATGGTTGGAGAATATGGCGATGTGCTTTACACTTCATGACTATACCTCCAACATGAAGGTCTGCATGGTGGTCTTTCAACTGAAGGGGAGCGCTCTTATATGGTGGAAGACGCTCCTACCGCAGCTGAACATGGTCATCAAAGATGTTTCATGGGAACTATTTGAGGAATGGTTCCAAGAGAGGTACCTATTAGAGGAATTCATTGAGTGTCAGCTCAACGATTTAAACGCCTTATGACAGGAAGGTCGTACGGTGCCCGAGTACGAGGCCCATTTTATGGATTTTCTTCGGTATGCTTTGCATATTAATACTAAGAAACTTAAGGTCAAAAGGTTCGTGTTCAGCCTTAATGGAAACATACGTGCAAAGATTAGGATTATGATGCCTCAAACCTTGCATGATGTTGTCCAGAAGGCCCTCATAGCATAGAAGAAGCTTATCAGTGGGGGTCATAGAAGGACTCCAATGAGACCTGCAAGGAAGGTGTCATCTGGTTCACAGCAGCATCAGACACCAGCCATACATACACCAGGATATTGTGGCTTCTAGAGGGGATCCACTTTCTCCACACCTCGATGACCAATGCCTCAGCAGTAGACACCTTATCGGGGACCACAGCATCAACAGCAGTGTCGACCATAGTAGCAATAGTTTAGGCTTGTTCAACATAAAAGACCAAGATTCCAAGTCGTTGGGCCATCATCTTCTACTTCGGGTACCAGGAGTATTGGACCGAATAAGGGGTGTTGGACTTGTGGGGAGCCACACTACCAGCGCGACTACCCAGTGGAGAGAACTAGAGCACCTGGATCAACCAGACCCACTACCGTGGGAGATTTGGGGCAAGGCCCATTGGATTCATGAAGCGGTGAATAACCACCAGGTGGAGCACCAGTCAACTGTTCTCGAGACGTCAGGTATCGTCGTTGACCAGACCCTTAGTATTTTGATAGATCCTGGTGCTACCAATAGTTTCATTTCTGGTGCAGCGCTAAGAAGAATTAAGGTAAAGGAAGTCAAGCAGGATGAGTTTAGCTTTGTAGAGATGGCTTCTGGAGCCAAACAGAAGGTTGGAGGAAAGGTTATGGGTTACACCCTTAACCTGGGAGAGTTTTTTCACTAGGGACAACCTATACGTCATGATCTTAGAATCTTATGACATCATGATCGGTATGGACTAATTGGAATCGCATGATGCGATACTCAACTGTAAGATGAAACGATTGAGCTTGGCCGATGATGAGGGGAAACGATGTGTGATTGTAGGATGGAACTAAGGATTTTCCCTGAGGTTCATCTCTTCCTTGCACCTACGGAAGAGCATATGCAAGGGATGTAAGCTTTATGATATCCTTGCGTTAAATGAGAAGGGAGTAGATAAAGGTCTAGAACAGCTTCCTGTGGTGAGAGATTTCGCAGACATCTTCCTAGAGGAGTTACCTAGGATGTCTTCGGAGAGGGAATTGGAGTTTACTATAGACCTAAAATCAGGGACTGAACCGATAGAGAGAACTCCTTATCGGATGTCAACCCCGAAGTTACAGGAGTTGAGAATGCAACTAAAGGAATTGTTGGACCTGGGACTGATACATCCAAGTGTGTCACTGTAGGGTGTGCCTGTTATTTTCATACGAAGAAGGATGGGTCATGGAGGATCTGCATTGACTACCATCATTTGAACAAGTTAACAATCAAGAATCAGTATCTTTTGTTGAGGATTGATGATCTGTCTGATTAGATGAAGGGTGCGACGGTGTTCTCAAAGATCAATTCATGATCAGGATATCACCAGTTACGGATTAAGGAGGATGATGTCCCTAAGACCGCCTTTAAGATGAGGTTTGGGAATTATGAGTTTACTGTTTTACCATTTGGACTAACAAACGCCCCAGGGGTATTTATGAGTTTGATCAATGGGGTGTTCCACGAGTACTTGGACAAGTTCGTCCAAGTATTCATTGACGATATTTTGATTTACTCTAGGACGACAGAGGAGCATGATGAGTACTTGCGCTTGGTACTACAGTGTCTGCGGGAGCACAAATTGTATGGGAAGTTGTCCAAATGCTCATTTTATCAATCAAATATTCACTACTTAGGGCATGTCATCTCCATCAAAGGTATCATTGTGGATCCAGAAAAGGTCGAGGCTATTATGGAATGGCCTACACCGATGAACGTTCCAGAAGTACATAGTTTCATGGGTTTAGCAGGATACTATCGACGGTTCATCGAGGGATTTTCGAAGATAGAAAATCTGATCATGGAATTGCAGAAGAAGAACAAAAAGTTTGTTTGGACCGAGAAATGCGCAGAAGCATTTCGGAGGCTCAAGGAGTTTTTGACAACAACACCGATAGTAAAAGTCCTTGACATGGACATAGACTTCTTGGTATGCACTGACACATCCAGGGAAGGCTTAGGTGGAGTCTTGATGCAAGACAGTCGAGTGATCGCTTACATCTCGAGGAAACTGAGAAGGCAGGAGGAGAACTACGTGACCCATGATTTGGAGTTGTTAGCCATCGTATATGTCTTGAAGTTTTGGAGACACTACCTTGTTGGATGAAAATTTGAACTAAAGACGGACCACTGTGGACTACAGCACATCTTTACGCAAAGCGACCTGAATGCGTGACAACGACGTTGGTCGGAATTACTTAGCAAGTACGACTTCGATATTACTTACATAAAAGGAATGGTGAACCAAGTGGTAGATGCATTGAGTCGGAGACCATGTATATTTTTGGTGTTGCCTCTTCAGATGAATCTACATGAAAAGATTCTAAATTTACAGTGTGACGATGACTGGTACAAAGACGTCGAGGGTTTCATCGGACAAAACACAATGATGGTAACAAGATTTGAAGGATTTACGTTTGATGACGATGGATTATTGAGGTTTAAAAATCATATTTACATACCACCGAATGACGAGTTGAGGATCTTGATCCTAAGAGAGGCTCATAGAGCAGTCTACATGGCTCACCTAGGAGTCACGAAGATGAGGGAAGACCTTAAACCCTTATTCTTTTGGAAGGGAATGAAGGCAGACATAGTCAACTATGTGGCCAGATGTCTAGAATGTCAGTAGGTAAAGGCTGAACATAGACACCCAGCAGGATTGCTATAGTCGCGCACTATTCTAGAATCGAAATGGGAGGTTATTTTGATGGATTTTATTGTTGGATTTCCACTAACGGCAAGGAGACATGACTCAATTTTCATAGTAGTAGACACTCTGACGAAAAGTTCTCACTTTATTCCTGTGCGTACGACGTATCAGGAACCTGACATAGCTAGATTTTTCATCAGTGAGATTGTGAGGCTGCATGGCGTGCCTAAGAGGATTATATATGATCGAGGATCAGTTTTTACTGGACGATTTTGGATGAGTTTCCAAGAGGCCTTGGGAACCCAACTCAATTTCAGTACTGCATATCACCTGGAGACTGACGGGCAGACTGAACGAATGAACCAGACCTTGGAGGACATGTTGTGCATGTACGTGATGGACCAACAAAAGCATTGGGAAGAACTCTTGCCACTAATAGAATTTGCTTATAACAACAGTTACCAAAGCACCATTAAGATGGCGTGTTTCAAGTTTCTTTACGAGCGACCATGTCGGATGCCTTTGAGATGGGATCGGCTTGAGGATAGGGTCCTGGTGGGACCAGAAGCGATCCATGAAATCGAAGAGCAAATTCAAACCATAAGACAATGGATTAAAGAAGCGCAGGATCGACAGAAGAGTTATGTCGATGCGCACCTTGTCGACCATAGTTACGAGGTTGGCGATCGAGTCTTCTTGCGGGTTAAACCGCATAAGAGTTCGATCAAGTTTGGAAAGGGATTTAAGCTCTCTCCTAGGTTTGTGGGACCTTTCGAGTTCGTGGAGAGGAAGGGGCCCGTGGCCTATCAACTAGCCTTGCCTGATTCTTTCAGGCGTATGCACGACATTTTTCACGTATCTGTTTTGACACATTATATTAGTGATCCCACAAACGTTATTGACATGAGTTCCTTACATGTATCAAATAAGGGGGTGCTCCCGGCTGAGCCGAACCGCATCTTAGATCATCGCATTCGACAACTATGACGTCAAATAGTAGATCAGATCAAGGTCCAGTGGGACAACTATAGTTCGCACTCAGAGACCTGGGAGGATGCATATGATATGCGCCATCAGTTTCCATTTTTGTTTGATAAATAGACTTATGATACCGTGATACACATTATTTCGGCACTTATACTGTGAAACTTCGGGACAAAGTTTAGACCAAGAGGGGGTGTATGTAACATCTTGCTCTTGCGCACGCTGAGGGAACTTATTCTTTGAGGATACTTTCTCGCAAGTGATCCAAATTATTATACTATTAAACATTTGATTTTGATTATGAGGCGTTATGGGTTGATGACATGTTGTTTTGCTGCATTGACTTAGAGAGGTGTTATTGACTCGATTTTACTGAATGTGCAGGATTTTGAACCTCGAGGATACAGAGGCATTGATGGAACCTCTTGGACTCCAAATCGAGTTAGGGAGTGAAATATTGGGGTTTAATTGTTTTATATGTGATATTAGTGCATCTGATTAGATGATATGATATGGATATATTTCTAACATGATTCATTGATGATGTAGGCTGACGATAGCTTTCCGACCAGACTCACATGTGGAGTAGAAGGGTCACGCATGACTACTAGAGACGTTAAGGGAGAGGTGTGGATAGCAGCCCTGCCATAGCCTACTATCACTCCCATCATGGCTCAAACTGTAGGTTAACGACTACCTAGTTCGAGAAGACCCACGATGTTGTGAGGGCTGACTGCGACAGTTTCTCACGATGATTCTAATGGGTGTGCAATAAGGTAGGGGCCTTATTCCTTAGAGGCCCTTAGTCTCCCACAATATCACTTGGCGAAGTTTGACTACAGGGGTTTTTTATGTCTACCAAGTCAGTCAAGAGGCGAGTGGCACCCTTGGAGCACGTGGTGCATCCTGAAGGGCACATCGCGCAATAAAAATGGAAAGAGGCAAGTGGCACCCTTGGAGCACGTGGTGTGTCCTGAAGGGCACATCGTGCAAGAGAAACAGAAAGAGGCGAGTGGCACCCTTGGAGCACCTAGTGTGTCCTGAAGGGCACATCGCATTGTTATTTAATAATTGGATAAGCCTAGATGGCTTTAGGATGAATAACATGTTAAGGAAGATTTAAAACTTTTCCCCTAATAAAATGTCGCCCAGCCTAGGAAAATAAAGTCTAGGTCTAAATTATACTTGTGATAAAAAAAAATTATATATTTGTAAAATATATATATATATATATATACATAAAAATAAAAATAAAATAAATAATAATGATAATCTTCATTAATATTGTGACAAGAAGGGGGTAAGCAATTAAATTGATTTATAAAAATCATTTGGGATAAAATTTAAAAAGGGGAAATAATGGCTTTACTATATTATGCTAATTAAAAATTTATTCATTCAAAAGAAAAAGGGTAAGTTTCTGCACATGCCTTTTTGAGTTTAAATAAAAAGGGGAAAGAGGGAAATCTAAAATAATTAGAAAACTAGGAAAAAGTGGGAAACATAAAGAGAAAGGGGAAACTCAAGGAAAAAGCAGATAGTCTAACTTAGTAAGGTATCTAGCATTTAATAACTTTCTAATTTAAACTCAACTAGTAATTTAATAAGGGGGGAAGTCATTAAAACTTGTAAGGGGATATGGGGACACCTAGGAGCGATTCTAGGAGTGCCTTTAGGTGAGTGAGGGAAATAGGGGTAATTAATTAATTAATTAAATTAATTTATGGAGGAATGAAGGGGATGGGTGACACATGTACGGGGAAGATTTTTATGAATTAATTTATTAAACATTAAATAAAATGGGATTTTGGGAAAGTAAGGGACTTCGAAACTCTATATAATGGAGGGAGGAAAATGATGATGGATCTCTTCTATTTTGCGTAACGTTACGCTATAGAAATCTATACTTGACTGACTTAGCTTGTGGGAGTTGGGATACCCAGCTCGGTGAGGAGTGGTAGCTCGGCCTTGCGAGGCGAGATGGGAGCTATTTGATTCTTTGGATAGTGCGCGTGGCCCCTTTGTGGCTCATGGGGCTAAGGGGGAAGAAGAGTACCCCTCGCGTTGGCTGGGAGCTACCGGTGAAGTCTCATCAGTCGAAAAGTAGGGGTTGCATGGAGCGCATGATACATCAACTTAGAGCGGGCAATTGGGCAATGGTACGCTTCCTTTATTTCTTCGTGGTAGATTGTTAGCATGATTTATGCTTTCAGTTATGTATGCTTAATCAAGTAAAGAATATGGTAGTCTTAGTGTTCTAGTTGATGACTGAAATTTCCCCATAGCCTTATCTTGATGTTGATTGAGTTTCCATGACCTTTGATCCCTACATGACTTGACCGTCCTGAGGTTTATTGATTGCGATGATTTCGGTTTATTTTTTCCTTCGTCCCTAGCTCATCAATCCTCACCTGAGCAGTCGGCTAGGAGCCTGATCTACGATCATCGCTTTGGCATTAATAGACCTATGGATCTCAACGCCCTACTTTTCTGTGTGTGGATGATGAGTGAAGGATGTTCTTGTCAGCCATCTACCTCTGTTGTTTGTCCTTGGTTGATTGTTTGTCTTGTTCCTTCTAGAAAAAGTACCTCTGCGTATGGATTTCTTTGGGTCCTTGTTGGTTTACCTCTGCGCTCTCGGAGGGTATTTTATTCTCAGTGATTTTCATGACAGTTTTCAGCTCTTGGATGGTAAAATCTCAGTGTTGTCCTCTTGAATGACTATGTTTCCTTTTAAATTAATGTGACTGTGATTAACTCATTATTTGACAGTTACCCTTGTTGACAGCATTATCCTCTATCTGCTCTGTGTTTCACTTATATATTGACTGCTTATTCATCCATTAGATAATTAGACAGCAAATGCACATTTTACAAATGGTATTTACATATATAAGTGTTTTCCTACATTCTATTGATATTGTATACCGGAAGCGTTCCCCTATATATAGCACTCTTATATATGTGGACCGTGAATTTTGTAATAGACAATAATGGGTATTAATGCATAGTGGTTAAGGATAAAGATTGACAACGAATTTATATAATCGGTATGTTGGTGTAGCTATATAATTGTTTAGAGATATATCTTTATGTTGGTGTAACCCCGTGTTATTTAACCGTGAATTATTTTATAGCTATGTATTTACCCGCAATGATTTTCTTCACCCTGAATGCCTGCGTTCTCACACTTTACCGCAGCGATTTCCTTCACCTTGAATGCCTGCATTTTCACACTTTACCCACAGCGATTTTCATCACCGGGAATGCCTGTGTTTATATAGACTCTCGGTATAATGACTGTGTTGATTTAGACTGTGTGTTTATTGATTGCATTGATGGGGTGGTTCTGTGTGCCACATCTTTATTAATATTGGGTGTCGATCACAATTGTTTTGCTTATAAAATTATTATTGCTTATACAATTATTAGTGGGTGTTTTTCACAAATTTTTGCTTATAGTCTAAACGTTCTACTAACTATTTTTGGGAGCCTTTATCCGAAATTCAGTAACCAATTATTAGATCGTAGATTTAGGTTTATATTTTTGGGATGAAAATGGATAAGTAAGTGTGACGGTGTGTGGTTCTTCGTTATTGTAAGTTTTTTTTGTTATTAAATTTGGATGATATTTAAGTTAGAGTTTTTATAATTGCCAGCGAAATTTGATAGTTGCCAGCAAGTTTTTATAGTTGCCAGCGAAATTTGATAGTTGCCAGCAAGTTTTTATAGTTTCCAGCGAAATTTGATAGTTGCCAGCAAGTTTTTATAATTGCCAACGAAGTTTTTATAGTTGTCAGCGAGTTTTTGGTTATCCCCAATATAGTTGTTATTCCCATATAGATGCACACCTTAATAGACAACAACAACCTAGTCTTGCACAGTTCATGTAAATCTAATGATGAAACAATGGCCACATCATTATCAACACTCTTAAATAAGGAAAAATGTAATGAAGGAGTCTCGTTTTTATTGGGCCTGTCTTAAGAAAAATCGTTTCACAAAAATCTCTCTTCTAATTACAAGTTCATGTTAATGAGTTGTTTAAAATCCAATTAAATAGGTTCTTGTAAATTTTAAACAGTTTACGCGGTTTTCTTTGTAGTAGTGTTGAGCGATTAAAACTACACACTTGAAATTCCAGTCAATAACACAACTAGGATTTTATTCATAAATTACAGAAAATTAATTACTGAGACACATAGAAACAATTGAAGTCTTGCTTCTTTTTATTTCCAGAGATTGTAATTTATAATTTTATATTAGCACGTTTCTAAGGAACAATCATGGAAAAGTGAATGTTGGCAACTTACAATTTGAATATAGAGACATTAATGAATCTGGACAACAATTATGTATTAGGTTTGTCCCTCCTTGGTTATATTATTAAATTACTTTTAAAAATCAAGCTAATTGTAGAAGAATTGATCCATATTGTTAAGCTACCTTGTATAGAGATATCATTTAACTGTGTGTTATATAATCTGATAGTTAAGGATGTTATTAATAAGAATAGACAAAGATATAATTAGTAGATAGCAACATCATGTTTTAAGACAACAATAATTTAGTCAGCAATGTTGTGTATTTAATAAACAGTGTAGATCACTTGAATGTTAAGTAGATCACTTATTTAATGGATAGTGTATATTTTGACAAGCATGTTGAATTTGTTAAGCGCACTTTTTAGTTCACCTTAATGATAAAATTTGTGATAATGATTACTTTTATAATAGTTCACTCCTTCGCACTTAGACATCATTCTTAACGGATATTGGGTTATGGTTGTCGGCGAAGTCGTTTAATAACTTGCAAAATTTTATTTCCAGTTTTGTCATTTGCATCTTGTTGACCCATTTCTTGGGGGCGTAGGTGTAGTCTTCTGGTCGGTTATTCGGCTCCTAGAGCGTTGGATTTTTTTTTCTTGAGCCCATGGTTCAGATAGGTTAGGTTGCAACAGGGTTATTATCATGCCTATCATGTGGGGACGACATGATCCCTTATGAGGGGATCGCGGTGTGCCCTATCGGATAGAGGCGAATGTTAACTTGGTCGGAGTCTGTACTTTCATTGTGGATGTTGTCCTTAGCTTGTAGGCGTTGTCTTGTCGTGTGTCAGGCGAGTAGTTGTTCCTTCTTGTTGTCCTATGCATGTCTCACCCAGTTTCTCTTGTGCCAGTGCATGGAGTCATAATAGCCTGCTGCTTGGACTGCGTTCTTGCGTTCATCGTCAATTGTTTAGTTAACTGTTGTTGTCCTCGCCTTCTTGCCTTTCAAAAAAAAAACCGCACTTCTACTTCGCTTGTAGTCGTGAAGAAGGGGTTGTTACAAAGTTGTCTTAGTTAATGGTGCTCTTGGTTACATTAAGAACATATTCTATATATTTGGCTCTAAGCCTCCTCAACTTCCAATGTACACAACTGTTCTTTTTTATAAGTACATTGTTGTTCCTTATGACCCATTAAATCCAAACATTGTACAATTCACACCAGTTTTAAGAGGAAATCGTAAACAAATTCCTTTAAAGATGGCATGGGCTCTTACTATTCAAAAATCACACGAGTTCACTTTAGAACGTGCAACAATTGATATTGGAAATAAATAGCAGTAAGGGTTGACCTTCACATCCATATCAAGAGTCAAATCAATAGATGGTTTACGCATATCACCACCTTTCTCTTTTGAGCGTTATGCAAAGATGAAAAATAGTGCATATGTTACAATTAGGAAAAAAGAAGAGGAACGATTAAAGTCCATATCAGTGTAACATCCAATTTACATATTTTCACTCTGCATAGAATGACTGTGTTAAGTTCATTTTTTCGTCTTTTGATTTTACTTTTCTTGAAATTATCGCAATGTTTGTACATACATGTGAACCTTCATTATATCCATATTACTATTTCAAATAAAAAAAATCATCATTATTCAAGTGAGTCTATTTTTGTATTCAGTGAAACTTCTTATTGTAGCTTTGTTTACTACTAACCACTTTTACCATCATTTAATATATTCAAATAAGGAATTTCTTATGTAGATGAGTCGATGGATTGTATTTGTCTTTGGAATCATCTTTTTCAGAAAAGTAAATATTCCTTCTATTTTTCATTTTGTACAACAAATATTTTTCAAATTTATTTTCCATTCTCCATCTTCTCACTGCGAATGGAGAATTTCTTTCTCCCATGCAAAATATTAAAGCTTTCTACTTTTGTTCATATTTATAAACATTTCCTTTCAATAATGAATTCCTTTTCAGTGATGTAGTTTCTCTTGAAGCATTTTTTTTAACGGATCGATATCATTGGTGTACTCATATTTTTTTATCGATGAATGTTTTGTTATGTTCTTATTTTTTCTTCTGTGTACTAAATATTTTTATAACTATTTTGGTTTTTTGAACATACAGTTATGGATAATGAAACTGCATCAAAATTTATTTCAGCACTACATGATATCACGTCTCAAGAACAGTATCTTATTGGAATTCAAAATATGATCATTAGGAGAAATGGAATTCCTACACATATTTTCGATGACACTTTGCAATGTTTAGCTAAATTGAAGGACATGGTTCGTGAATATCGACATATTTCTGACAGGGAAGATGGCAGAAAATTATGAAGAGAATGGTTGCAAAGGCAAAGGGGCCATCAAGTTACTATTGATGTTAATTGGTGTTGTATCTGCCATCAGTCTGGTTGTATTTTGGAATAAGCTTTGTTATATTCAGCTTTTAACATATTTTTAAAACAATTGGATTTTGGATATTATAGTTTATGTACTTAAATCTTTCACATTTTTTAATTAAAATTTATTTCCTTTTAATGATATCAGATTGTTCACAAGTCTATCTATTCAATAATTATTTTCCTTGTGTTGCAATGTCATATATTTATTGAAATCTTTGCACCAAACACATCCTTTATTAGCCTTCAAATGTTCATATGTGTCCTTCCAAACAACTTTATCATTTTATTACTTTTTAATTGTCATAGTATAATTGATATCAAAATCATTTTCTTTTACACATGTCAACAATATATTATTTCCATTCATGTTATTTATCTTTTTACATTATAATTGTCTCAATATGGAAAAACATAAATGTTTACCTCTAAACTAATGAATGTTAAACATACTTTCGTGGAATTATAATGTTTTATTTTATGTGATGGTCTTGTACGTATAAAATATTGATTTCAATCTCATAATATTGTTATTGTCCATATTTGGCCATCTGACATACCTTTTTAAGTATACTGCAATACCAACTTAAGACATATATTTTTTTTCTTTTCAAATCTCTCAAATAATATTTAGTTAATGGCGTCGTTTTTTTTCTTCTAAATAACCACTTTAAGGAAAAGGGGCCATCAAGTTACTATTAATGTTAAATGGTGTTGTATGTACCATCAGCCTGGTTGTATTTTGGAATAAGCTATGTTATGTTCACCTTTTAACACATTTTTAAAACAGTTGGATTTTGGATACTATAGTTTATGTACTTAAATCTTTCAAATTTTTTAATTATTTTTTTTCCTTTTAATGATATCGACAACAGATTTTATCAGATTGTTCACAAGTCTATCTATTCAATAATTATTTTCCATATGTTGCAATGTCATATATTTATTGAAATCTTTACACCAAACATATCCTTTATTAGCCTTCAAATGTTCATATATGTCCTTCAAAACAACTTTATCAGTTTATTACTTTTTAATTGTCATAGTATAATTGATATCAAATTCATTTTCTTTTACACACGTCAACAATATATTATTTCAATTCATGTTATTTATCTTTTTACATTATAATTATCTCAATATGGAAAAATATAAAAGTTTACCTCTAAACTAATGAATGTTAAACATAATTTTGTGGATTTATAATGTTTTATTTTATGTGAACGTCTCATACGTATAAAATATTGATTTCAATCTCATAATATTATTATTGTCCATATTTGGCCATCTGACATACCTTTTTAAGTATACTGCAAACCAACATAAGACATTTTTTTTTCTTTTCAAATCTCTCGAATAATATTCAGTTAATGGCGCCGATTTTTTTCTTCTAAATAACCACTTTATTACATGATTTTATATTTAACATCTTCAAATATAACAATTCAAACCTCTCTTTTTGCAATAACACTAGCATTCAATTCTACAATAAACTTGCTTTGAGGGTTATATTTTAAAATGTATAAATGTATTCTTACTAATTTGTTAATATTAAACATTTAATACTTTAATACATTAGCACTTATATTAAATTATATATATTAATAAAAGACATAAATTTATGTAATCATCAAGGACAAGCTTAAACAACCCTTTTGTGTAATGTTGCAATGTCACTAAATTTGGTATTTCATTCCATGCACATTGCAATGTGATGTTCATGAATAAACCTTGTTATGTTACTAAACTCTTGCATTTGTCACATTGCAACAAACTTCGTAATGTCTCAATCTTACACACATATAGATGATGTTGCTATGTGATGAAACATAGAAAAATCATATATGTCGCAATACTACGAACGTTGTCCCATGATCCCAATCTATCATATACACACACATTCTCACATCCCAATGTCACAAACATTTCAAAACATCGGAATGTGACAAACAAAACACATTGTCAACATGTGTTGTTCATAAATTTCATGTTGCTAAGTGATAAACTTTGCCCAACATTGCAATGACTCAAATATTTCTATACATTTCATTGTTGTTAACATAACCCACTATGTGACTATGACAAATGTATTGGATTTTCATAATGTAAGAAAAGACAACCCTTTCTCCCAATGTCTTTAACATAATACACTATTAATGTATTAATACTTTCATAATTTGTTATTAATGTATTACTTTATTATTGTATTAATACTTTAACATTGTATTTTTTTACTAATGTTTGTATTAATTAATAATATATTTTTCATTTATACAACCCTTCTGTGTAATGTTGCAATGTCACTAAACAACCCTTTTGTGTAATGTTGCAATGTCACTAAATATGGTATTTCATTCCATGCACATCGCAATGTGATGTTCATGAAAAAACCTTGTTATGTTACTAAACTCTTGCATTTGTCACATTGCAACGAACTTCGTAATCTCTCAATCTTACACACATAGAGATGGTGTTGCTATGTTATGAAACATAGCAACGTGCTATCATATACGTGCATATTATGACATTCACAATGTGATGTTCATGATTTACCCTTGTTATGTTACAAAACTCTTTTCTTTGTCACATTTCCACGAAGTTTGTAAACATCGAAATACTACAAATGTTGTCCCTTGGTCCCAATCTGTCATATACACACACGTTCTCACGTACCAATGTCACAAACATTTGAAAACGTCACAATGTGACAACCAAAACACATTGTCAACATGTGTTGTTCATAACTTTCATGCTGCAAAGTGATAAACTTTGCCCAACATTGCAATGACACAAATATTTCTAGACATTTAAATGTTGTTAACATAACCCACAGTGTGACTATGACAAATGTATTGGAATTTCATAATGTAAGAAAAGACAACCCTTTCTCCCAATGTCTTTAACATAATACACTATTAATGTATTAATACTTTCATAATTTGTTATTAATGTATTACTTTATTATTGTATTAATACTTTAACAATGTATTTTTTTACTAATGTTTGTATTAATTAATAATATATTTTTCATTTATACAACCCTTTTGTGTAATGTTGCAATGTCACTAAACAACCCTTTTGTGTAATGTTGCAATGTCACTAAATCTAGTATTTCATTCCATGTGTTGGAAACACTTGTTTTTTTCGAATACTCTAGTTATCAAGGTTGGAGACGCCTACTTTCTAAATAATGAAACAATACACTTAATCCTAAAAAATCATATTTTTGGACCTCGTAGATCTTACGGTTATACCTACCAAAGCCCAAGTACCCCGACGCGTGAAATGGTGAATAGTTGGTTCGGTCTTAATCATGCTTTTATTTACCTCATGTTCTCGTGTCGCAGGGGTCACACGGTGAATGTCCTTCGAACCTCCGACATGCGAAGTTGCGAAGCCGTGTTAAGTCAATCTGGTAAATGACGGAGTGTCGATATTTTTAAGCCGCGATAATCTTTATCGTGATTTTGCAACTCGGCAATTGTTACCTCATAGAATGACACGTTTGTGGCTCCAATCCCAAAAGTCGCGGTATTCATAAATTAATCATGGTTTTTTAAAATCCTAAGCCAGATCACAGTTAATTTACAAAATTGCGCTATCGCGATCTCGAGGTTCGTACCTCGAAGACTAGGGGTAAAATCACCCGACATTGCGAACACCGAAAGGGGGATTAAGGAATAAACGCACTTAATCAAAAGGTTGAACTCGATAAATTAACACTTTAAACAACCTCCAACCCGTACAAACTTACAGACTGAAAATTAAATGTTGTTACGATCCTCCCGAGTCACAATTTTTTGAAAATTTATGGCATTTATTAGAATTTCAGTGAAATGATTGGTAATAAGATCCTACTTTGTTTCTAAATATTTTTATTAAATGTTTTAAACGAGCTGTCAGCAAAGACTCACACAGACTTAAGTGCTCAAAGCGTAGAGGTTTCCATCATTATCTTATGTTTGCTTTCTAATTTGCGCGGAGCTAGTTTTACCAAGATAACCTCTGTCTTTGATTTTATTCTTGAGACAGGGTTTCTAATTGCAAGGTTCCATACCATGGCTCCGCGAAAACGTCCAGGGCAGCTGTCGAGGTTCTAGGTCAAGGTTCAAATATCATTTTTGACACCTTGCCTAAAAGCATCAATACTGTCAAAACGTGGACGTATGTTTCCAATATTCTGCACTCCAAGTGGATAGACTGTTTAGATGATTCCAGGGATAACGAGAAAGATGATTTGTCCACCAAATAAAAAATCGTTGCTAAGTCAGAAATGCACAAGATAGCAGCAAGGTCGTGACTTTTTCCCTATTATGATATGATCAGGTGGGCGTTGGACCATGTGGATATCCCGACTAGGACGATATTCAACAAGAAGAAGGTGGAAATTGGGACATTTCGGCCAGAGCATTTACATGAAATGTATAAATTGTCTCCCACACCAAACCTTACTCACAATGTCGAATTTCTAGAGGGTTTCAAAATGAAGGAATGCGAGTAGTTTGGGAAAAGCTTATCTGATTTAATCAAGGAGTGGGTTTCGCACCCCGCGAAATTCAGGGCCGATACTCATGGAATCTATTCAATCTCGTCGTTAGAACCACGATTCATGTATATAGCAATGATGTCCTGCGAATTGTATGGGAAGGAGGACACCACTCATTTTTTTCTCCCATGGGTACAACTTATCCATTCTGTAGCTGAGGGATTTTCTTTCGACTGGGCTAATTTTTTGTCAGAGAGCCTGGCCAGTCGAATTACAGAGTATCGAGCGCAGAAGGCGAGTGGGAAAGTGTCTTCATTTTTTATGTCTACATACATCATGTACGTTATTTTCTTCATGACACCTTTCCCATTAATGAAATGGACCTGGACTCCAACCGATGCAGAGCCTATTCATGTCTACCACTCGAAAATTTGGGAGGATAAAGCCAAAGAGTTTGTATACGAGATAGCATCACGGCCAACCTGAGAAGTGTGGCAGATTGGTATATAGAAGCAGAATTTTCATATATTAGGGTTTTTGGCACATTTTTTCCCCCATATGCTCTGCTGTGATTCTTACCAGATAAGCTAGTATGTCGCGATATTTCCAGGTAGATTGTACTCGGGGGGATAAGCAAAGAGCTCAAAGGAGTATTGAAGAAGGGATGGCCACCATTTCCCATTCACATCGGTACATATTCTTTATTAGATTTCGGCCATGCCAGAGCAAAGGCCACATCCCTAGAGGAAATGAAATTAGTAGATATTGAGTTTAAGAAACATGACCCTAATAAGGTTGTGAGAAATCACATGGCGAGCTATGGTCTGAAAAGATACAAGCATGAAGACTCACCTCATGATGAAATCTTTCGAGGGGTGAGGTCTTACTCTGAAGTTTTAAGTCGTATTCAGGTTTTGTCGCCCGGGGATATAGTTGATTTCTATAAATTTCAGGAGCACTGAAGAAGTTGCCTCCCTGAAGTTTTGAAGGGCAGAACCTCAAAACCCCTGGTTACACAGCAAGCAGAAGGTGAAAGTTCAACGGGCGCGAACCCTAGCAAGAAAGAGGCTCAGGGTAAGACAGAGGAAACTGAGATCTCGAATCAGGAAGAAGAGATCCCCAACCAAGAAGAAGGAAACCCAGAGATAGTCACCAAGGAAATCAGCAATCCCATCCAATCCATTACACCCTTACAATTCAAAAAGGGAAACCCCGATACAGAAGTATTGTTCAAAGAGGATCTAACACCTATCTCCGTGGAAGAACTACCTCATAGCAATTTATTTTTTAGCAAAAAGAGGAAGGTTGTGGTGAAGCAGGAAACGTATCAAAGAGTGGGCGTAGCAGCTAAAAGATACAAAATCTTAACAGATGGAGAAGCCTTGGACGAGGAAGAGTTCATTGATGAGGTAGAAGGAACGTTGGGGACTTATGCGACGGCCAACCAATATTCAGTTGGAGCTTTGAAGGCACGGTTGAAACAAAAGAACCTTTTGATCGGAAAATTGGAAGCTCGGGTAGCAATGGCAGAGGCGAATGCTAGGGATGAGGTGAAAAAAGGCATCGAGCAATCCAGAGCAGTTGATCAACAGGAAATAAAATGACTCAATTCCGATCTTGAGCAGATGCATTAGTCGGCATAGGTGAGCCAAACACGGGTAAATCAGCAGGAGGAGAAAATAAGGCAGTTGCAGTCTAAATTGATTTATATTGAGAACCAGGTCATAGACATAACAAAATTCCAATCCCAAGCTACAAAATTACGAAAGAAGGTATAAACGGCTCAGCAGAATCTACTTGCTAAAGTAGAAGCCATCTAGAACCACTTTCAAACAATAGATCAAGCACTAAACAACATCTCTTTGAGAGAAAGAGAAACTGGGGCGGCTCGTGTTTCTTTCCAGGAGGCTGTTATAGTGACAGCAAAAGAAGAAGTGGTCATTAGTTCCAGGTTGTCCTTTCCATAGCAAACCAGAGGTAATATCCTGTTGAAGACATGGGAGCATAATATATCTGAGAGAAGGAAAAGGGTTAAGGATACGAGAGATGCTTGTGAAGAGGTATTTGGCTTGATAAATAAAAATTTATTAGATCTCAATAAAGAGAGTAGTTCTGGAACGTTAGGTAAAATCGACATAGCCAAACATTTGTTGGATATCAGGGAAAGTGTGGAAAGAGAGCAAGTTGAATTGTCCCAGATAAGTCAAGTCGATATGATCCAAGTGGATAAATGGTTGATTAAGCCAAACTTACAATTATTTTCTATTATCACAGAGGACAGACAAGTAGGAAAGAGATTGCCACAATTGGCAAAAAATTGCTATACTTTTGAGGCTAACAACCAAACAGAACCTTCTAAGTTGATAGCCCAGTTGATAGAAAGATGTGTCTGTTGTATTGAGCAGGGGAAAAGGCAGACTTCTGGGGGGAAATAATGAAATATGTTCATTCCATTCTATTTTTGGGGCTTGAGAAACAAAGAAAAGAGGGCGCCCTGGCGGTATGGAGGAAGGCCAAGGACAAGGAAATGAAACGCTTCATTTTTTCACTTGTAACTGAAACTCTAGAATGATCAGAATTCGAAACATTTTAATTTTTGTATAAGTATAATCTCGAAAGAGAGAACAGAGGATTTTTATTTTTGGTGGATTGTAATAGATACATTTATTCTTTTTCCAGAGTTAATAGAAGCAATTCGGAGATTCCAGATTCTGTGAAGACTGAGTTATGTACTTTTCGTTGTTATTTCATACCTAGTTTCATTTCCCATGTATATCTTTAATGAATTCTTAGCTGCACTTTAGTACAATCTCTATTGTGGTGATCAACTGTTTCATTCATCTAATCATTTACAGTTTTTCCTCTATATCGGCTATTAGCAAGTACAAGACCTCTGGATTATTTAGATTTCTATATTTTATGCTTCGTCAAATTTTTTTCTTGTCTATTTTCTTCTTCTGTTATAGGGTGAGATTCTTCCTTAATCGAAGCCTCACATTGTTGACAGCTTAATGTTTTCCTTCGTTTTATGCATGACCTTTCAAAACTAACTCAGTTATGGGAAAAGGCCTTTGGATTTGTTTTACTATTAATTCGGATCCGAAAAATCCTTCATCATATGGTCTAAAATTGAAACAGCATTCTAAAAAAGAAGTATCAAACCTTTTAAAACCTCGTTCTTTCATGATTGTGCCCGTTGTAAGACAACCCAATGTTCAACCCGGTCTTTCAGATCAGGCTAGCATCTCTTTAAACCTCTTCGATACCATATTAAATACTGCCACTACCTGGGTAGAACTCGAACATTCATGGGCAGCCATTGAGCGGGATATAAGCATCCAAGAACATCTAGAAGCTAGGCGAAGGCAACTCAGAAATCAGCCATATCTTCTTTCCCTAAGAGTTGTTTTTTCATTTTCTATCATTCACCCTCTTTGGATGCCTAGACTCTATACTTCATATCCTTAAGTATAGACTTTGGAACAACATCTTTCTGGCGTCGTTGCCGAGGACGAAGATCCAAAATCATTTTCCCTAGGAGAACGACATTTGCAAGCGTCTACTCTTTGATAGTGAACAAAGAGTGAACACCTTATAAAGGCTAAGTTTTAATTTTCACTTGGAGACTCCACGCTTAAGTAAGTTGGCATATGGTAAAGGAACACCAGACAAAACCCGGATGATAAACAGACCGCGCCTGTTTCCGACCCTGAAAAAATATTAAAAACAAGACGATCCCTTAAACCAACTACTGTGGTCTACCAGCTTAGGCACACACAAGCTAAGGCAAAGGTTCCTCTAGAAACTCTATCTTCACAAGAAGTTCCCCCTAAGACCCTTTTCAGAGAAACGTCGGCCAAATCAGTTGATACCGAAACCATAAACCCAGATTTAGTCTTCCCCAAAGTTAAATCTGAAATTCATCTGACTACCTCTGGCGTAAATGAAATTGAAAATCTCTCGATAAAACTTGCGTCGATCGATATCCCTCCAACTCTTCGGTCAGATTTTTTGACCCCTTAAATCTCGAAGAGTATACCATATACTTGGATTCCACACCTACGGGTTCTCTCATTTACATCTCTTGCAAATCAGAGGAAACTAGCCCTCGTATCTTGTTCCCACCTTTTTCAGCTTTCTAACCTCCCGAAGAAGCTAAAGATTCACTAAACATCTTCCAAAACACTCTGTACAACATACCAATTTCCTCTCCTAGAGTAGCTATGGTGGTTGTCGAAGGAGGGGGGGTTGTTGGGGGAGGAGGAGGAGGAGGTGGGGGTGTTGCAGGAGGAGGAGTGGGGGGCCAAGGGCCACCCCCACCTCCCAGGATCTTCGCTAAAGTAGCTGCCAGATACGCTCCGGTGGTCCTCCCAGTACCTCTTCATGACCTGCCTGAAAACTACATGAAAAAACTACCTAAGTTCACCGGGGAAGGAGACCTCATCGCGACCGAACACATAAACTTTTTTGATGAATTTGCGAATATCCTAGGTCTTGAACATGAAGATGTGTATTCACGATTGTTTGTCCAGACTTTCGAAGGTCAGGTGAGAACTTGGTTTTGAATTCTGCCCGCAGGATCGATATTATCCTATGATGCTCTTGAAGATTCCTTTCTTAGACAATGGGGTGAAAGGAAGGACCATTTATATTACCTGACTGAGTTTGGATCTTTGAAGAAAAAGGGTTCATAAACCGTCATGGAATTCATTCAAAGATTTAAGAAATTATATAATAAGATCTGAGTCAAAGTTAAATCGTCTCAACATGTAGCCAAGGTAACCTTTGCGAGAGCCTTCGAACCTGATTTCGCACTCTTACTGAAAGAAAGGAGAGGCGCCAACCTAACCTGAATGCAAGATGATGTTGTAGAGATTGAGTCGAACATGATGGCTTCTGGTAAATTAAAAAAAAAAATAGACATGGGAAACAAAGAAACCAAATGCTTTAGAGAACAAGCGGGACCCTCAGGAGCTGGGAGTTCCTCAGATGATAAAATGGATGATATGGCTAGGATAATAAAAGAGTTATCAAATAAGATTTCAAGGATGGAGCTAGATCAATCCAAAGCATATCAATTCGTTAAGAGAGAGTCCATAAGGAACCCCAATCCTCAAATTCAACATAGACAAATTAGAAACGACGACCAAAAAATTCAAACTCCTTTAAAGAATGAAAATTTTATAGGAGGAAATGACTTGCAAGAGTTTGAGGATTTAGAAGAAGACGTTAACAATTTGGGTGACGATTGTGTATAGCCTCACCTAACCAAGGAAGATTATGAGAGGTCTCTCAACACAGAACAACCATCAAATAAAGGTAACAACATAAACAATACGGGTGATTCTACCTATCAAGGGATAGCCAACACTATAATGGTCGAGCTTCAACATAAGTACAATCTGAGGCCAAAAAATAAACCTGTGTCAACTACTCAACCAAAAAAAATCCTGCCAAGAGGCGAAACATATGAACCTGCTCCGAAAGATACCGAGATACAGAAGACTAAAATAAAAGGAGCAGATCTGCAAAATACCGAAACAAAGGAGGCCGGGATTCGAGCTGGGAAAACTAAGGTAGCCGGAACACAGACATCGGAGACCGGAATCACCGAGAATAAAACAGTGCAAACAAATAAGTTAGAAAGGAAGGAGACCGAAGCTCCCACCAAAGAAACAGATAAACTCGTGGAAAGTTTCAGCCTCGAAAATGAGATAAATAAGATCAAGATACCAATACCCCTGGTCGAATTGGCAAAGAATCCTGTGTATCGAAAAAAATTAACCAAAATGATAAATTTTTCAGATTTAGAAAGCTAGTCTGACGTGATAAATTTGGAAGACGATAAGCCTAACATAACTTTTGGTCTGCATTTTGAAGGTGCCAGGGATATCGTTGCCCCCTTCTAAATTACACTAAACATGCACGATCGTCTACTGCATAACTGCATGCTAGATTTTGGAGCCTCACATAACGTAATGCCCAAGTCTATTATGGATAGACTAGGGCTCGAAATCACCAGGCCATATGGGGATCTGTATTCCTTCGATTCAAGGAGAGTTAAGTGTATGGGCATGATTAAAGACTTAGTGGTAACCCTCACACAAGTTCTAGTAAAAAATGTTCTAATGTATGTAGTTATCACTAATATACCTCCAAAGTATGGCTTTATATTATCTAGATCTTGGAGAGCCAACCTTGGGGGATTTCTTCATCTAGACATGACCTATGCCACTATTCCTATTTTTGGCAGATAGTTCACTCGGTTATATAGGGAAACGCAGTTGGCATATACAGTAAGTGATCCACAGCATCCTAATAATTACCCTGTTTATGCCGCCGACCAGGACCTGGGAAATTGTATTTTATCTTTCAATGATGGCGTAAATAATTGTACAGAAGAAAGTCATATAGATGAAAATAAATCAGAAAGGACAGATGGAAATTTGTATACCACTAGAATTTGGAAAAACAAAATTATGGCGCTTCGTCATGTGAAGGAGCAGGTGCAGGAGTATTGTTTGTAGCACCCAAGGATGAATTCATTATCCCCTTTTCTTACAGGCTGCAGTGGGACATAAACTACATGAATAATGTATGTGAGTACGAAGCCCTAGTCTTGGGACTAGAAGCTACCGGGAAGCTAAACATTAAGAACTTGGAAGTCTATGGAGATGTGGAACTGACTGTGAAACAGATAAATCAGCAATACCAGGCCAAGCACCCGAGATTAAGATCTTATAGAAATTGCGCCTGAGATCTAATTGGAAATTTCTTCTCATCGGTAAATGTTCATTATATTCCACGTGCGGAGAACCTACAGGCCGATTCTTTAGCTAAAGCAGCCTCAACCTTTGCACCCCCTAGGGATTTCAAACTAAAGTACCACATAGAGGTGAGGCACAGACCTTCCATACCGAACAACATTCAACACTGACAAGTGTTCAAAGATGATGAACAAATCAGAAAATTCCTTGAAATGTTGGATGATTTCATTGAAACTCACAGTGACCAAGAAAACCAAAACAGCCATACTTGGATTATGCAAGAGGGGGAGGATCCTCAAGAATTCCAAGAAAAGATTGTGAATCATCACATGTTGCTATTAAAAAACAATCAAATTCCAAAAGGACTAATCCCTCTGGAAAAACTGTTTGACCAAAATGACATGCCCTTAAAATCTACTTTACAGCCTCAACTAGAAGAAGTTCAAGATTGTGATATAGGGACCAAAGGGGAGCCTAGAATAGTTAAAATATCAAAGTACCTTCCTCCTGAAATAAAAGGTAAATATGCAGATTTACTCAAACAATACAAAGACGTGTTCGCCTAGTCTTATGACGAGTTGAGAACTTACGACACCACTGTGATCGAACACAAGATACCTTTAAAACCCGGTGTTAAACCTTTTAGACAGAAACTCAGGCAAATTAATCCCATTTTATTGCCCATGGTCTAGAAGGAAGTCAAAAAACTTCTGGACGTAAAAATAATCATACCACTGAGATACTCTGACTTGGTAGCCAACCTGGTCCCCGTTAGAAAGAAAAGTGGGGAGATTAGACTATGTGTAGATTTTAGGAATCTAAATAAATCCTCTCTCAAAGACAATTACCCGCTACCCAAGATGGATCACGTTTTGGAAAAATTGGTTGGGGAAAATAGAATGTCCATGATCGACGAGTTTTTGAGTTATAATCAGATTGTTGTCAACGAGCACGATAAATAAAAAACAACCTTCACCACTCCTTGGGGAACATTTATGTATGACAAAATTCCTTTTGGTTTGATGAATGCAGGTGCTACCTTCCAGCGCGCTATGGATATTGATTTCATCGACGAGAGAGATAAATTTGTGGTTATCTACCTCGATGATCTGACTATTTTTTCTAAATCCGATGAAGATCATCTGATACATCTCAAGCAAACGTTCGAGAAATGATGAAAAATTGGTTTGTCCTTAAACCCCAAGAAATCTCATTTTGCGATGCAATAAGGTAAACTCCTGGGCCATATTGTGTCTCGAGACGAAATTAAAATCGATCCCAAAAGGGTCGAAGCTATAGACACTATAAATATTCCTAGAAATGTAAAGGAAATTCAATCATTTTTAGTAAAAATAATTTTTTTGGGGAGATTTTTCCCAAATTTTGTTGAAATTGTGAAATTGATCACATATATGTTGAAGAAAAAAAACGAAGTCAAGTGGACGGCAGAAGACAAAGTGTCATTTGTGCGTATCAAAAAATTTATAGGCGAGGCGCCTGTGTTGGCCAGTCCTAACTATCTAAAAGAGTTTCTGATTTTCTCATTTGCCTTCAAGCACACAGTCGTGGCAATACTTCTCCAGAAGAATGAAGAAGACTTTGAGCAACCAATAGCATTTTTTAGTAAAAGCCTCAGAGACACAGAATTGAGGTATGATATTATGGAAAAGAAAGTGTATGCCATGGTGAAGGCACTGAAGGCTTTCAAAACCTATGTGTTACATTCCAAGGTAATTGCATATGTTCCTACCAGTTCTGTAAAAGACATGTTGGTTCAGCCCGACAGTGACGGGAAGAGGGGTCAGTGGCTTTCTAAAATTCAAGAATTCGATCTAGACGTAAAGCCAACGAAGCTCGTAAAGGGACAGGGTTTGGCCAAGATTCTAACTGAATCAAATTTCAGAGCACTCGGAATAAACAGCCTGCACGAAAATGAAGGATGCATTGACATAGATGAGTTCGATGACCAAATAGCTACAATCATAATCGAAGAGAAGTTTGCCTCATAGGGTTGGTATAAAGACATAGTATCTTACCTACTGACCCTGAAATGCTCGTGTGATTTGTCTCCATCTAAAGCCAGGACACTTAAATTGCATGCAGTAAAGTACTGTATTTCTGAAAGCCAATTGTATTGGAAGGACCCTCTAGGTTTTCTACTGGTTTGTTTAGTCGAATCAAAAAAAAAAGGGTCATAAACGAATTTCACGAAGGAGTATGCGGAGGGCATCACGCATGGAGAGCAACCACTTATAAAATCCTGAGGGGTAGATATTACTGGCCTAAACTATTCTCAAATGTCAACGCCAAGGTCAAAACCTGTAACTCTTGCCAACTGTTCGCAGGCAAGCAGAAACTCCCAGCATTACCTCTGGTCCCAGTTAAAATGGAAGCCCCTTTTCAACAATGGGGATTGGATTTTATAGGCAAAATTAACCCACATTCCAGCGCTCAACACAAATGGATACTGACCGCTACAGATTATTTCACCAAATGGGTGGAAGCCATTCCGACTAGAAAAGCGACAGATTCAGTGGTGATAGATTTCTTGGAAGAAAACATATTATCTAGATTTGGTTGTCCTCGAAAAATAGTTATAGATAATTCCCAAGCATTCAAATCAATGGCAATGGTCATCTTTTGCCAAAAATACAATATTATACTGGGACATTCTACAGCATACTACCCCCAAGGCAACTGGATCGCCGAATCATCAAATAAAATCTTAATTACCATAATTAAGAAAGTATTTAACGAAAACAAAAAATCTTGGCATGTACATTTGAAGTGGGCAAACTGGATAGGTACAAAAAATTCTATTGGCACTTCTCATTTTCAAATGGTATATGGGACTGATGTGGTATTACCTATAAATATGGTGCTTCCTATGATGAAACTTTGGCAAGATGAGAAAGAAGAACCAAACCATGTCACAAGAAGGATAAAACAATTGATTGAAGTTCAACAGCACAGGGCTAAAGTGGACGAAAGGCTGCGGAAATATCAGGACAAAATGAAAGCATTGTTCGATCATAAGGCTAAAGACAGGTAATTCCTCCCTGGCGATTTGATTTTGAAATGGGATGCTAGGAGGGAAGACTCAGCTAAACATGGTAAATTTGATCATATC
Source organism: Picea glauca (assembly GCA_000966675.3). Classification (NCBI taxonomy): domain Eukaryota; kingdom Viridiplantae; phylum Streptophyta; class Pinopsida; order Pinales; family Pinaceae; genus Picea; species Picea glauca. The sequence continues at coordinate 237,719 of JZKD02S2091062.1, forward strand.
TGGTATGGACCTTTCAAAGTCACGGCTTCTAAAGGGAAGAACTCATTTTTGTTGGAAAAATTGGACAGTAAAATCCTCAACGCCTCTATCAACGGGCATTATCTGAAGCACTCTATGCAATAAATAATTTCCAAATTTCCACTGTATATATTGGTTTGTGTCTTTTGTTTTTACAGTTTTTTGGTAAGTTTTAATTTCGTCGAAAATAAAACAGGTTAGTCATCTCCTAGAAGTAGAGATATGAAATAATCAGCGCCTTGAATTCCATAAGTCTTAAAACCCTGATTTTCTTCATGTTGTCTTCTTGCAGGATTCCGCTTACAGCCCAAATAGAAAAAAGATAAAAGGGGATAGTCATGCATCGGGAAATCAATCTGCCTGAAACAGGTGATAAAATAAAATTTACTAAGATAAAAACGAAATGGTAAGACAAAGGTACGATTTCCTGAAATGTCTTATTTTTTAAATAATTACCACCTAGGTGCAACAATGTTCTCATCGGGCGTGAACATATTCGTCGGATGTGTCAGGAAAGAAATTTTTTTCACTATGGATTCCAAAGAGTTCCCCCGAACAAGATAAAGATAATTAAAGTAAGCAGAAGAAGTAAAGCATCCTCAAAGAAGTTCCAAGAGTCAGGGTTGCATTATAACACCTGTATTAATGAAGTTTGAAACATTCTTGGTCACTCTGTTCTGTTTCTATTTCTTTCCTTTGGAATCCAGATGTCTTATGTGGTCTCCACAGAAGAAAAAGAGGTTGCACTTTAGCTCTAAAAGCCGAAAAACGATTCTTCTGGGCAAATTCTCACAACTCCTCAGCTCTTACCGAACTAAGATATGCATATGCTAATCCTAATTCCCTTGGTTTTTTCAACAGGGATTGACAATTAGTCTTGCTCAAAAGAAGACCCATGGAAATAATTTATCCCCTAAAGTTTTCCTACCTAATGAGACATTTTGAAGGTCAAAGGAAAATTGATCCAGAGTAATCAAAGTAAGTTAACAGACCTCTGTTGCAAAATTATATATCACCCTTGGTATACTTTCTACTAATTGATTACCCCCACTTCATGTTAGAGAAAAATATAAGATAGATGGTGAAAGGAAATTCAAATTTTGATTGCCCCCATATAGTCCAAAAAGAGATGATGAAGGGAAATTCATAAAATTATTGCTCGCATCTCAGCATTTAAATGAAAAGTTACAACTTGAAGTGGTGAAAGGAAATTCAATTAAGGGAATCGGACAACTTCACTGGGGTACTGAACAGGCTCGTTGGCAGTGAAGCAATGTCTAAGATATTTGTAAGGTTGTTATACATGAATCGTCTTGTACTCTAGTATTTAGTTTTCTTTGAAACCTGATCTACATCCCAGGTTCGTGCAAGACTCCCTGATTAAAAAAGTTGAGTTTTCTTCACCTTGATGCAAGCAAAATCAACATAACCTATTAAAATTCCAAAGGTTGTTTGGACCATCTTGAGCAAACCGGAATTATGTATTAGGGAAAAGGAAATCTTCAATCGTATTGACATAAAGATAAGAGAGTGATCAAGTTTCGAAAGCTTTCAGAAGTAAGGATGAAAACCTCCCTTCTCCCCTCTGTACCCTTTTTTCTGAAATGGTTTAGCAGAAGAAAACTATTGACTCCATTTGCACAATAAAGGCACGTGGTCTACTGTTCTTCTCACCCCACAAGGAGACGAGATCCCTAGTTGGATCCTATGTTGGAAACACTTGTTTTTTAAGAATACTCTAGCTATAAAGGTTGGAGCCACCTACTTTATAAGTAATGAAACGATACACTTAAGCCTAAAAAGTCAGATTTCGGGACCTCGTAGATCTTACGGTTATACCTACCAAAGCCCCAGTGCCTCGACGCGCGAAATGGAAAATAGTTGGTTCAGTCTTAATCACCTTTTTATTTACCTCGTGTTCTCACGTCACGGGGGTCACACGTTGAATGTCCTTCGAACCTCTGACATGCAAAGTTGTGAAGTCATGTTAATTCAATCTGGTAAATGATGGAGTGCCGATATTTTTAAGCCGCAGTAATCTTTATCGCAATTTTGCGACTCGGAGATTGCTACCTCATAGAATGACACGTTTGTGTCTCTAATCCCCAAAGTCGTGGTATTCATAAATTAATCATGGTTTTTTTAAATCCTAAGCCAGATCATAGTTAATTTACAAAATTGCGCTATCGCGATCTCAGGGTTCGTGGCTCGAAGACTAGGGGTAAAATCACCCGATGTTGCGAATGTCGAAAGGGGGATTAAGGACTAAATGCACTTAATCAAAAGGATGAAATGGATAAATTAACACTTTAAACAACCTCCAACCCATACAAACCTACAGACTGAAAATTAAATGTTGTTACGATCCTCCCGAATCACAATTTTTTGAAAACTTATGGCATTTATTAGAATTTCAGTGAAATGATTGATAATAAGATCCTGCTTTATTTCTAAATCTTTCTATTAAATGTTTTAAATGAGCTGTCAGAAAAGACTCGCACAAAACTTAAGTGCTCAAAGCATAGAGGTTTCCATCATTATCTTATGTTTTCTTTCTAATTTGCGCAAAGCTAGTTTTACCAAGATAACCTTTGTCTGTGTTTTTATTCTTGTGACAGGGTTTCTAATTGCAAGGTTCCATACCATGGCTCCGCAAAAAACATCCAGGGAAGTTGTCGAGGTTACAGATCAAGGTTCAGATATCATTTATGACACCTCACCCAGAAGCATCAACATTGTCAAAACATGGACGTATGTTTCCAATATTCTGCACTCTGAGCGGATAGATTGTTCAGACGATTCCAGCGATAACGAGAAAGACAATTTGTCCACCAAATAAAAAATCATTTCTCATTCAGAAATGCACAAGATAGCAGCAAGGCCACGACTTTTTCCCTATTATGGTATGATCAGGTGGGCGTTGGACCATGTGGATATCCCGACTAGGACAATATTCAACGAGTAGAAGGTGGCAATTGGGACATTCCGGCCAGAGCATTTACAGAAAATGTATAAATTATCTCCCACACCAAACCTTACTCACAATGTCAAATTTCTAGAGGGTTTCAAAATGAAAGAATGCAAGTAGTTTGGGAAAAGCTTATCTGATTTAATCAAGGACTGGGTTTCGCACCCCGCGAAATTCAGGGCCGATACTCATGGAATCTATTCAATCTCGTCGTTAGCACCACAATTCATGTATATAGCGATGATGTCCTGCAGACTGTATGGGAAGGAGGACAGCACTCATTGTTTTCTCCCATGGGTACCACTCACCCATTCCATAGCTGAGGAATTTTCTTTCGACTGGGCTAAATTGTTGTGAGACAGCCTGGCCAGTCGAATTACAGAGTATCGAGCGCAGAAGGCGAGCAGGAAAGCATCTTCATTTTTTATGTTTGCATACATCATGGACGTTATTTGCTTCATGACACATTTCCCATTAATGAAATGGAGCTGGACTCCAACCGATTCAGAGCCTATTCATGTCTACCACTCGAAACTTTGGGAGGATAAAGCCAAAGAGTTTGTATACGAGATTTTCAACTGGGTAATGGTTCCAATGCATGTCTCCATTTTCGGTCAGCCGCCTCCTAGGATCTCAAATAGTATTACGACAAACCTGAGAAATGTGGAAAATTGGTATATAGAAGCAGAATTTTCATATATCAAGGTTTTTGGAACCTTTGTTCCCCCATATGCTCTGTCGCGATTCTTACCAGATAAGCTAGTATGTCGCGAGATCGCTAGGCAGACTGTACTCGGGGAGATAAGCAAAGACCTCAAAGGAGTATCGAAGAAGGTATGGCCACCATTTCCCATTCACATCGGTACATATTATTTATTAGATTTTGGTCATGCTAGAGCAGAGGCCACGGCCCTGGAGGAAATGAAATTAGTAGATATTGAGTTTAAGAAACATGACCCTAATAAGGTTGTGAGTAATTACATGGCGAGTTGTGTTCTGAAAAGATACGAGCATGAAGATTCACCTCATGATGAAATCTTTCGAGGGGTGAGGTATTACTCTGAAGTTTTAAGTTAGATTCAGGCTCTACCGCCCGGGGATATGGTTGATTTCTATAAATTTCAGGAGCACCGAAGAATTTGCCTCCCTGAAGTTTTGCAGGGAAGAACCTCAAAACCCCCAGTTACACAGCAAGAAAAAGGTGAAAGTTCAACGAGCGCAAACCCTAGCAAGCAAGAGGCTCAGGGTAAGACAGAGGAAACTGAGATCTCGAATCAGGAAGAAGAGATCCCCAACCAAGAAGACGAAAACCCAAAGATAGTCACCAAGGAAATCGGCAGTCCCATCCAATCCATTACACCCTTACAATTCACAAAGGGAAACCCCGATACAGAAGTATTGTTCAAAGAGGATCTAACACCTATCTCCATGGAAGAACTGCCTCCTAGCGATTTCTTTTTTAGAAAAAACAAGAAGGTCGTGGTGAAGCAGGAAACATATCAAAGAGCAAGCGTAGCAGCTAAAAGATACAAAATCTTAACAGATGGAGAAGCCTTGGAGGAGGAAGAGTTAGCTGATGAGGTAGTAGGAACATTGGGGGCTTATGCGATGACCAAACAATATTCAGTTGGATCTTTGAAGGCACGGTTGAAACAAAAGAACCTTTTGATCGGAATATTGGAAGCTCGGGTAGCAACGGCAGAGGCAAATTCTAGGGATGACGCGAACAAAGGCATCGAGCAATCCAGAGAAGTTGATCAACAGGAAATCAAACGGCTCAAATCCGATCTTGAGTAGATGCGTCAATCGGCACAGGTGAGCCAAACATATGTAAATCAACAGGAGGAGAAAATAAGGCAACTGTAGTCTAAATTGATTTCTATTGAGAACCAGGTCATAGACATAATGGCATTCCAATCCCAAGCTACAGAAATACGAAAGAAAGTAGAAACAGCTCAGCAGAATCTACTTGCTAAAGTAGAAGCCATCCAGAACCACTTTCAAGCAATAGATCAAGTGATAAAGGACATCTCTTTGAGAGAAATAGAAGCTGGGGCGGCTCGTATTGCTTTCCAGGAGGTTGTTACAGCGATAGCAATTGAAGAAGCGGTCATTAGTTCCAGGTTGTCCATTCGAGAGAAAACCAGAGGTAATATCCTGCTAAAGACATGGGAGCATAATATATCTGAGAGCAGGAAAAGGGATAAGGATACAAGAGATGCTTGTGAAGAGGTATTTGGCTTGATAAATAAAAATTTATTAGATCTCGATAAAGAGAGTAGTTCTGGAACATTAAGTAAAATCGACATAGCCAAACATTTGTTGGATATCAGGGAAAGTGTGGAAAGAGAGCAAGTCGAATTGTCCCAGATAATTCAAGTCGTTATGGTCCAAGTAGATAAATGGTTGATTAAGCCAAACTTACAATTATTTTCTATTATCACAGAGGACAAACAAGTAGGAAAGAGATTTCCACAATTGGCAAAAAATTGTTATACTTTTGAGGCTAACAACCAAACAGAACCTTCTAAGTTGATAGCCCAGTTGATAGAAAGATGTGTCTATTGTATTGAGCAGGGGAAAAGGCAGACTTTTGGGGGAAAATAATGACAGATGTTCATTCCATTCTATTTTTGGGGCTAGAGAAACAAAGAAAAGAGGGCGCCCTGCCGGTATGGAGGAAGGCCAAGGACAAGGAAATGAAACGCTTCATTTTTTCACTTGTAAATGAAACTCTAGAATGATCAGAATTCGAAACGTTTTAATTTTTGTATAAGTATAATCTTGAAAGAGAGAACGGAGGATTTTTCTTTTTGGCGGATTGTAATAGATACATTTATTCTTTTGCTAGAGTTAATAGAAGCAATTCGGAGATTCCAAATTCCGTGAAGACTGAGTTATGTGCTTTTCATTGTTATTTCATACCTAGTTTCATTTCTCATGTATATCTTTGATGAATTCTTAGCTTCAATTTAGTACAATCTCTACTGTGGTGATCAACTATTTCAGTCATCTAATTGTTTACAATTTTTCCTCTGTATCGGCTATCAGCAGGTACAAGACCTATGGATTATTTAGATTTCTATATTTTATGCTTCGTCAAAGTTTTTCTTGTCTATTTTCTTCTTCTGTTACAGGGTGAGATTCTTCCTTGATTGAAGCCTCACATTGTTGACAACTTAATATTTTCCTTCATTTTATGCATGACCTTTCAAAATTAACTCAGTTACGGGAAAAGGCCTTTGGATTTGTTTTACTATTAATTCAGATCCGAAAAATCCTTCATCATACGGTCTAAAATTGAAACAACATTCTAAAAAAGAAGTATCAAACCTTTTAAAACCTTGTTCCTTCATGATTGTGCCCACTGTAAGACAGCCCAATGTTGAACCCGGTCTTTTAGATCAGGCCAGCATCGCTTTAAACCTCATTGATACCATATTAAAGACTGCCACTACCCAGGTAGAACTTGAATGTTCATGGGCAACCATTGAGTGGGATATAAGCATCCAGGAACATCTGGAAGCTAGGCGAAGGCAACTCAGAAATCAGGCATGGCTTCTTTCCCTGAGAGTTGTTTCTTCCTTTTCTATCATTCACCATTTTTGGATGCCTAGACTCTATACTTCATAGCCTTAAGTACAGACTCTGGAACAACACCATGCACATCGCATTGTGACGTTCATGAAAAAACCTTGTTATGTTACAAAACTCTTGCATTTGTCACATTGCAACGAACTTTATAATGTCTCAATCTTACACACATAGAGATGATGTTTCTATGTGATGAAACATAGCAACATGCTATCATAAACGTGCATATTATCACATTCACAATGTGACATTCATGTTTGAACGTTGTTATGTTACAATACTCTTTCCTTTGTCACATTTTCATGAAGTTTGTAAACGTCGCAATAATACAAACGTTGTCCCCTAGTCCCAATCTGTCATATACACCCACGTTCTCACGTCCCAATGTCATAAACAATTCAAAATGTTGGAATGTGACAAACAAAACACATTTTCAACATATGTTGTTGATAACTTTCATGTTGCAAAGTGATAAACTTAGCCCGACATTGCAATGACACAAATATTTCTACACATTTCAACGTTGTTAACATAACCCATTGTGTGACTATGACAAATGTATTGGAATTTCATAATGTAAAAAAAGACAACCCTTTCTCCCAATGTCTTTAACATAATGCACTATTAATGTATTAATACTTTCATAATTTGTTATTAATGTATTACTTTATTATTGTATATTTAACTAATGTTTGTATTACTTAACATTGTATTTTTTTACTAATGTTTGTATTAATTAATAATATATTTTTCATTTATACAACCCTTCTGTGTAATGTTTCAATGTCACTAAATCTAGTATTTCATTCCATGCACATCGCATTGTGACGTTCATGAAAAAACCTTGTTATGTTACAAAACTCTTGCATTTGTCACATTGCAACGAACTTTGTAATGTCTCAATCTTACACACATAGAGATGATGTTGCTATGTGATGAAACATAGCAACATGATATCATAAACGCGCATATTATCACATTCACAATGTGACGTTCATGCTTAAACCTTGTTATGTTACAATACTCTTTCCTTTGTCACATTTCCACGAAGTTTGTAAACGTCGCAATACTACGAACGTTGTCCCCTGGTCTCAATATGTCATATACACCCACATTCTCATGTCCCAATGTCACAAACATTTCAAAACGTCGAAATGTAACAAACAAAACACATTGTCAAGATGTGGTGTTCATAACTTTCATGTTGCAAAGTGACAAACGTTTCCCAACATTGCAATGACACAAATATTTCTATACATTTCAACATTGTAACATAACCCACTGTGTGACTATGACAAATGTTTTGGAATGTCATAATGTAAGAAACAACAACCCTCTCTCCCAATGTCTTTAACATAATACACTATTAATCTATTAA
>JZKD02S2091062.1:245686-287397 GCA_000966675.3 Picea glauca
TATTTAGGTGTTGATTTTAAAGTTTTTCTAAGCAACTATTTTATGTTTTAAGGCCATGCTTGAAAAAAGTTGTAATTTTGCCCCGTTTAGAAAAAGTGGTGCTACCGATAGCACCACTTTTTGATTTGGGGGTTGTTTTAAATTTTTTCTAAGCAATCATTTGATCGTTTAAGCTCATGCTTGAAAAAAGTTGTAATTTTGACCCGGTTACAAAAATGGTGCTACCGGTAGCACCACTTTTTGATTTGGGGGTTGATTTTCATGTTTTTTATGCAAAAATGTGGGTTTTAAGGGCTAGAGTTCTTGTTTTGAGGTCACAGTTCTCATTAAGTTGGTAACTTTGTTCAATCTGGAGGAAAGAAGAAAAACAAGGGTAAATCCAAAAAATATTCTAACCAGCAAGAGAGTAAAAACACCCAAGACCCCAATGTTGGGGGAAAAAAAAAGGTGAAATATACTTGCATGGTATGTAAGGAGGACCAATTCACCAAATACTTCCCTCTCCTTGTTGAGGTTCATCAGTACCTTGAGCGAGGGGGATCTCCTTCCCAACTAGCGGTATTAACCAATCTTTCCCCCAACAACAACAAATGATCACACAAATTATGGCACCCCCACCCAGGGGAAATGCAGAGTCCTCATCTGCAAATGTTATGATGGTTAAATCTACAGTGGCCCTATCCACCCGAGCGAAGAACTATGACTCCCAAGAAGGGGAAACTTCATCTAAGGACCCTACAATGACTATACCACCCAATGGCCCTCTCACTTTAGAGAAACCAACTTTCGAACCTGCAATCTGCCCTCCAAAAGGGGTACTTCAACGAACTACTCATAATTTGAATACCTAGGCAGCTCAACACCATAGCATAGTGGAAGATATTTCCCAAGCACCATGTTCCATGTTTGCACTCGAAGTATTGCAGAGTTGTCCTTCACAGTGGAAATCCTTGCTATCGGTCATGGGGGGAATCGAACCTTCGGAGTCCAATATTATTTCCTTCGACACTGAACAAAGTGAGTTGTGTCTCTCACACCAACTAGCATTGCAAATCACAGCTAGTTGTTTGAACATGAATATATTTTGTACAATGATCGGCAAAGGAGCGGCCACTTGCATTATTTCTTTGTCATGTTGGAAAGCCCTTGGTTCTCCACAACTCACCACCTCTCCAACCATCCTAAAATATTTTGATGGAAATTCTTTCAAACCTCATGGAATTATCACCTCCTTACCCATTCGGGCTCAAGGGAAATATTGTCTTCGTAGAAGTCGAAGTGGTAGATGCTACACTCTATTATAATCTATTATTGGGTGACACTTGGTTCTACGCAATGAAGGTTGTCGCATCCACTTTCTTTCGTGTCATATGATTTCCACATCAAGGAAAGATAGTCACGATCGACCAACTGGATTATTGTACACCTAACTTACGAGATAATCCTAGCACCAACGTGCCCTTCATAGGTGAATATTTCAAGGGGTATGAAAGCATCGGTGTAGGAATGTTTAAATATCATTTTATTATAGGGATATTCCCCCTTCCTGCACCTGACACTACCCATATCGCTCCTATCAACATGATTTACTAATCTACCAGTGGATCCCTCGAGTCATTTGATCCTTGGGTGGTACCTCATCCAGAGGATGTTGAATATGGAGCATCTATCCCACTCATCACGGTAGAGATTGTCGATCCAAAAATACCATCAACATCCGTTGATATTGGTCACCAACTCCCTCCTCATGTGGGGTGTGATCAACCTTCTTCGCCCATACAGGTTGTTGACTCTCTCAGTTCACATGATTTATTAGATATTAAGTTTCCTTCAGAAGAGGCCACCCTGAAAATCATGGCTTCCATTGTTAAGCCTCGAGAAGATTTGAATCATCACACCTTCCTCCCTGATTTGGAACTGATGAGAATTAACATAATGAGTCTTGCTTTGAAACTGGGGACATTGGTTGGGATATCCAGTCAACCTCCTAGCCTTGACCCTTTTCCACCTCGATTATATTTTTTAGAACTTGCCACTCAATTCTTTGTTATCTCTCCCGTCGAAAATTTGTGTTATGTGCTTCCCGCATGTCTTGATGGGTCCTATCAAGGAGCTTCCATAGCTCACAAAACCACTCATGATGAGTATCTTCAACCACATATATTTTTTCCTATGTGGCATGGCCCCAACATGGTGAGGCATATGATGCTAGTAATGGCTCATCAGTTCCTCAATTATGAAAAAAAACCTTGGCTTGAGCCTAGCAATGGGCTCTCCTTTTTCTAAACCATCAAGATCTATAGTGCCTTGTACATAGGTGTGTGGTGGGAGTGTATTTTGTTTTGTTTGCATCATATCCCAAAAAATCCAAAAAATTATTTTCTTTTTTCATATTTCACTATGCGTGTTGACCTTGGAATCTAGTTTATGTGTGTTGACATGATTCTAGGGACGTTTTTAAGATGGGGACATCCATTGAACTTGAGGTTCGTGTCTCCAACCTAGCCTATAGGGAGAGGTATTTTCCTGAATTTCCCTCTTTTCATTATTAAACATCCATATTACTAGCATTGTACCTTAGGTTCCCACCATTTTTGTTGTTTAAATGGTTTCATTTTATTGTCGCTTTCGGCTTGCTGCTTATTGCTACTACACCATTTGCTTCCATTTATTATTGCATCATAGCCATGCTTGACCGCATCTAGCCACCTACTTGCTTCAATTTTCAACATCGTTGGTTGAGAACTGTTGTTATAAGTGGTCATCATTTTCCATGTCTTGTTGCAATCCATTGCTTCAGTCAAATTCCATGCGCTTGGAACTTCATTGCATACCACTTTTTCTCTCCAACCGAGCTTACTATTACCCCTTTGTCGCACTCGGTAACCAACCATGACAAAGGTACACCCTGGAGTCTCCTTTACGCTCTTTTCAGACTTCTTAAACATGAAAAGATTGTCGAGTGAGCTTGTTTCCTTTCACACTCGTTAATTGGATTTGAAAGGACGTTTATTCAGTATAAGTTTACCCCTTTTTTGGATCGGATGGATTAATTATGAAAAAGGAATACTCTAGTAAACATTGGCTAGAAGAGCTCTCCCTTGTGTTATTTTATCCTTTTTCAGGCTTGGGAGACTAAATTTACGAAAAAGCATACCCTTAGGCTCTTCTTTTTCCTTTCAGACTCTCTAAATATTAAATGAAACACGAGCATCTACTTTCTTGGGACCATTAAATCCATGAGATTGTATATGGAGTTTTCTTTCGAATCTTTCTAGACTCCTTAAATATTGAAAAGACCGTCGAGCACCATTCTCTGCCCTGGGCTCGATAATTTAATCCACGAGTGAGAACATTGAACACACTTTTATTTTCTCTCACACTCGTTTCAAACATGAAAGAGAGAAAAAGAGTTGGGGGTTTTCCTTCTAGTCATCTTCACAAATGGCATTTGTCCATTGAGTCTCCCTTGAACAATGCACATGTTTTGCATCTATGTACAACATTTGGGTTATCCATTGTCTCTCAGTCATTAACATTTCCATGATTTCTCGGACTCTACTGACTCGTTACTCTTCCAGTCATCCATGGCACGTGTTTTGTTCATTAACGAGTCAATGTTGCCAAGTCAGATTATTTGTTGTCTTGTTTTGTGCAAGGGAATTTATCCTGTGTCAGACACTTTCAAACCTTTAGCCCATTATCACGGCCATCCTTGTGTTGGTTATACTCTACCATTACACTCTTCGCACCATCTACCTTTGTATTTTTTGTTTTGATTGATGAGGGATACATCAAGGCCCTCCTTCGACGGATTTCATCTTGTCGACTCCAAATCATTATCCAGGATTGAAATCTAGAAACCAGTTGGTACCCTCGGATTTGCATACATCATTGGTAGATTCCATTGCATTTCAGTAATGGGTTTACATCATTGACTCTTGTTGAATTAATCTACGAGTGTTGGACTTCAACTCATTTATTCACACCCTCTATATTGTACTAGGTATCTTGGATTCCATCGTCATCATCGGTGGATTACCTCGCATATGTTAATGGTATACATCTATGATCGGTAATTAGGTGGTTTCTACCATGCTCGACCTCGGCTCATTTATTCACATGTTGTAGATTCATACCATTGGGATTTGGGACGAAGACCTTTGGTTGGAACCACCACATTATTTGATGGCATTCCCTCCCAATTTTTGATGGAGTTATGCATGACTACTATAAAGATCTCTCAGGCATCGATTCATCTCACTAATTTGTATACTATGACATAGATCCACATTTGTATTTGGTCGTGGCTATGTTTTCACTTGTAACATGGATCTAGAGTGTATTATTTTGTGGCCATGATCTAATTGTATGTATCATGCATGGATCTGCAATGTACTATTTTGGCGGCTATACTTATTTTTTATTACCGAGCATGGGTATTCCCACCTCGAGGATGTTATTATTATTTTGGACCAATGATGGTTTATTTGCAGGTTCCTTCGCCCAAAGATTTTTTATTTTGATTGTAAAGTATTTCGGCTATCAGACACCTCTTCTAAACTCACACTTTAGGGTGCATCTATTATAGAGTTATTTGTCACATGATCACCTAATGAACATCATCCAGAGGTTAGCAGCCTGAAACATTGAATTATACCACTTTTCCTAGTTGCAGGTTGTCCCTTTACATCCCGTGACCAAAATTGTTGGTCGCTCCTTTTCCTCTTTCAAAGGGCGATCGGTCGCTCCCTGCAAGCATGCAAGGCACGATCGGGTCTATTACTCCCTATTTAGGATTAGTTTCCATGAGATGAGATTAAACTTCATATTTTTCATGGTTCGACCTCTAGAAGCTTTGTTATCTTGGGCATCTAGATCCTATCTAGACTAAACTTTGATCTTATCTCTACTATCCTATATAATGAGGATCTCTCATGGGAACATGGGGGAGAAAGGAAAAAACAAACTTATAATGGTGGTTTGATTATAGATCTTGGGAAAGGAACATGGGAAAGGACTGCATCAACTTCCTTGATTGTAACTTGTAAACCATTTGTCCATTAATATAAGATGAACAAGATTTTCCTCCTTACTTGATTGTATGTAATTGTTATAATCTTTGTAGGGAATTGATATTGTTTTGTTATGTCACTAGATATATTATCCATTTATACATGATTCGTTTGATCTTATGAAAGGTTTATTTGTGTCTCTATGTGTGCAGATCCATGTCGGTAAGATCGAAGGGCATATTCGAGAAATCTAATAGCTAAGGAGCATGCAAGGATAACAGTTTGATCACCGGGTAAATATTTCATTCCATCAACTCAGAGATTATTTTCATGTATAATTTGAATCTATGAAAATATGTTTCTTGTATCTTTATTTTGTCTTAGGTCTGGGAAGATCCTAAGGGAGGTAACTCCTGTAAGATTCATTTACCTTACAACACTCACCTACCCCACATGGTGTTGGTACCCCTATATTTTCTTAGCATTCTATCACAAGCGATCAGCCACTTGCTTCGCGGCCACCATTGGATTCCTTGTTCACTAGTGGAGAGTTGTCCACATGGGATACACCATGGATCTTGCACCTTATATGGGCCTCCACTGACCAGTTGGAGAAAAGGATCACAACAATCGAGCATACTAATCAAGACATAACACAACAAGTGCAACCCTTGAGAGAGGTTGTCAATGTAGCCACTACAACCAAAGCATATGAGCAAATCTTGTGGGTACAAGTTGAATCCAGTATCCTGGTGGTGTCAGAAAAAAAACATCCAAGTCTGGCCTACTTTTCGATAGTGTACCTGAGATACCAGAGGACATCACCCCAGTTGCGCCTGCTGACAGGATTGTCCTTGTTGCAGATGCTTGGACGCAATTAGCAGGGTGAATTGACAATCTCAAACAACAATTGGAAGCCATCAGGTTTAAAGAACAGGAACAGCCTAAGGAAATGTTGGAAAAGATCAACAAAATTGTTGAGGAGGGTGATATCGTTCGCACATATCTTCATCAGCGAGCCAGTGAGTGCGGCCAGCTCTTTGAGTTGGTTAACGATTGGGTCAGCGTGTTAGAGTATTGGAAAAAACCAATAGAGGACCTTAGGGTGCAGATAAAATAGATGAATCAAGAAGTCCAAGCAATCACAGAACTTGTTGAGAAGACTACAAAGTTTGTGCATATCCAAGAATTTTATGAAGTCCTCGACACTCTGTATGACGCTAATCTGGCTGCAAAGAAAGAACTCAGGGAGCTCAAACCAGTCATGCAAGAGAGTATGTCAAAATGTTTCAGCTTGATTCTATTGCGGAATATGAGTGGAAGACATTGATAGCCACAAATCCCACAGAGCCCAATGTTGTTGTGGAACAAGAGTTTGTCGCAAGAGCTTCCATTTTGTTGCGGAAGTGGCAAGACAGAGTTGTCCAATATGACAGTTTTAGATAGCATGTGGTGCAGATAGTACCTTATTTGGACCCTCCATTTGAGGGAGAACATAGCAAGAAGGAAGAAAGTTGACTCAGGACGATTCAAGGATTGTGGTCAGGGGGCCCTCCATTTTTGAAGACCACCCGGTTTTGCGGAAATATTAAAATTTTGCGGAAAATTATAGAATATCAGTGAGAGATCTAAGTGGAGGAAAGATAACCACCAGTATGTCAACAAGGAAAATATTCATGCACCAGCTGGAAGAGCAACAAAAAAAGCCAGAACCTTCGATCGCATGCAAAATGGAAGCGTAATCAAGAAATCATAACAATGGAATCAATAAGCAGCCAAGAAAACAATACAAATCGGGAATTGTGTAATGGGAAAGGGTTGTTTAGTTGTGAGTTAGTTGCAAAATGATTATGTGTTGTAATATTGTTGATGATGTAATCCTTGTCATTCTTTCTCTGTAAAAGGATATCTCCATTATTGAGTCTAGTGTGATAAGTTGTTGTGAAGAGTTTTTGGGACAATTGTTCATTGGAGCATGAATTGCATTGTATAAGCTATGATTTCCTCCTTGTACTTGTGGGATTGTGAACTTTGAGAAATTGATAATATGAAGGATATTTTGGGCCATAAAACTTTGGTACTAATGTGTACGACTCCGTAATTTCTCCTTTGCGCAATTTCTCTTGTACTGTGTATTTGATATTCTTTATTTGTTTCCAAGTATCTCTTCAAGATGGATCTGTATTGTATTGTGTTAAATCTGATAGAGTTTCCTCGCTAACTCACTTTATCACACATAAGTCTCGGTTGCACTTCAGGTGAGACCTCCTTCCCTTGTGAAAGGTTGAATATTCCAGTGCTACTAGACTATATTGGTATCTTTGTTGGTAACCTCTGAGAACCTCGGTCTCCAATTTTGCGCCAACAGCAAGAAAGAAAGAAAAAATCATTTCATGAATATATCATTTTTTATTTTTTATAATATAAACATTAAGCTAGGATGAATGTATAATAAATCAATGATAAATATCAATAGTGAAATAAATAAAGAACACAATATGACTTGTGTTCTTTCAGGAAGCAAGAAGTCAAGTCTCCTGCCCTTGATAGGGTTTGAGAAGGGATACACTAATTAGAAGTGGTAATGTCATCCCCTCCAATGTGGACAAGTAAAATGAATCATCAACAAAATTATTTCCAACCTTGTAAGGGCCTTGCCATAGAAAATCAAAATCCTTGTGCATATTTGGTTTTCCCTTCCTTTTGTCCCACATGACTACTAGTTTTTCTTCTTGAAAACATTTCTCCCGTGTTTTGGAATCAATCACTTATTTCTCTTCTTGAGCATATCTTCCTTGTTCCAAAGGAGAATGGGACCTTATTTTCGTTGATTATCTTCATGCAACTTGGTTTCACTTCCCCTTTTCAAAATTGTAATGGAACCCAAATCTCTGTCTTTGTATTTTTAAAGTTGTCTTTGATAATTCTCCCTTGATCTGAAATGGATCATTATATTATTTTTCATCTATATCAATGCTTATAGAGTGGAAAAAACTGGAGGAATCGTCTTGCAAGGTCATTTTAGTGGCAGGTGCCAATTTGGAAAAATGGGGTCATGAACCTTCAAAAGCCATTTTGAGGCATTAAACGGTGTTTTTTAAGGTTTTGGTGTCCAGAACTTGTGCACGTCCCCTTGATGGTGTTATACACTATAGGGTCTTTCCAACGATGCAGATCATGCATCAATCAGAGCTCGTAAGAAAATGTTATGCTTCTCGCAAGTTGACCTATCGTGTTCACCACCATGGTATGAGAGTATGACACGTCAACCCCTGTTACTCGTGCATATGGGACTATCCATGTGAGGACTTTCAATAATATCATATAAGGTACAAAACCTTATCACAATTGAAGGTTGAGGAATTCAAAACCCTAACCCTAGATGGCTATCGGGCTATGTTAAATATCGGGCTGCTAGGAGGAGAAGGTGTTTCATTCTATGTTATTATATTTTTTTCCATACAAGATTAGAACAACTAGGAATAGGAAATTAGAGAGAATAATAGGGGGGTTAATGTTTTGTAGTAGCCTAACATGTCATAGGTATCAGGTAACTCCATAGAGAGTTCCTTCTCTGTACTTGCATTATGTCCATACCATAGAAAAGAGAGCAAAGAAGCCTCACCTTCTAGTTAGGTTTTTTTCCCGCAAGCGTTTCCCAAAAAAAATCTTTGTGTTATTTTGTGGATGGTGTGTGATTGTTTTCTACTATTGTATATTTTCCGCATTTTATCTATTTCATGCATAAGCACCAAATTAGTAACTGAATATTCTGGAATCTAAAGAATTTAACCTTCATAGTGTAGATTTCAATTTTATTTATCAAATATGTTGTGACAAACTGCTCTAGTGGAATATCCATGGCAATTTAAAATCATATTGGTATCAAAGCAAGTTTTATTTTGGGTATTTGTGGGAAGTTACAGGATCAAGGAATCAGATTAAAGAGAAGTCATAGAAACCCTAGACATGGCATACGAGTATGTTCATAACAAACCTTGAGAACCAATAGAAGAGATATTTGAGAGGTTGGAAGCATAGGTCATCGATATCAACCGCAATATGAACCTCCTCATGGTAGTTGTAGCGAGAAATATTGAATCGTTCAGAGATGATGGAGGTTCTAACTCGTAGATCTGATTGGAGGGAAAATCAAGAGATCAAGAAGACCCAGGAAAGGAGTCGCAGAAAGAACATGAGAAAGAGAAATTGAGTTTGAGTGTCATTAACCCTTCATAGTTCCTATTCGATATGGAATTGAAAGTGGACATAAAGCCATACCAAGGTGATATCAATGCATTAAAATTGAATCATTAGTTGCAGCAACCAGAAGTTTATTTTAGCGTCCACCTTATAGATGAAGAGAAAAATATTTAATTTGCTAGGTTGAAGTTAGAGGGTCATGCTTTAACCTAGAGGGAAATCCATACGGAAACACTTAGACTGTAGGGTGATTCGTTGGTAACTAGGTGGTAGGAATTCAAAACCCCCATCAAGTACAAATTCTACCCTATCAGGTATGTGGAGGACAAATGGATCCAATGGCACTACATCAAGTAGAGGTAGGGGCAGAGTGTATAGAAGTACACCACTGAGTTCAAAAAGATATCCATCATGTTGGGTATCTCTCCCAAGAATCTAGATGTACTCCTCAAGTATCTAGGGGGTTTACACAGTCATCTACGAAAGTAGGTGATGCTCTTCAAGCCAAGGAGAGTGGATGAGGCATGTGTACAACCACGGTACCTGGAAAACATAGGCCAAAAGAAAGGGAAACCAAGTGGTTCCAAGCATAAAGAGCACCAGGAATATTCCAAGGAAGGGAAGAAGAAGTGCAAGGGGGGAAAGGATAAGAAGACAGTTGCCAATGCACATCAGTGCAAGCATCCTAGCAACCATTTCAATATTGATGGCTACACCGGGAAAAAGTGTTAGAAACTATATCCAGAGCTGAACCTGGAGAACCGCAAGAAGGATGGAAAGAAAAAGAACATTCTACCCACATATTCGAGCAATCAAGTTGAAAGTAGCTCTAATGTGGATGAAAATATTAATTTCACGTCTATCTAGAAGGAGGTGGATCTGAGTAGACTTCATCACCAAGAAGAGAAGGAGATGACCAAGCTCTTCCCCATCAAGATACAGGTCAAGAAGAAGTGCAAGATTAAATTTGTTGTAAGTGTTAATTTTATAGATGAAGTAGAATTGGGTGTATATGAGGGATGTTATCTTCATGCGGACAACCAACCAATACTGGCTAAGAGATTTATCAGTTCTAGCAATAAATATGTGTTACTTTTGCTAAGGGAAAATCAGTCTTGTGAAGAGTAGTTAAAAGTAAATACATCCTTGGAATGGCGTACTAAGGAGTAGAAAAATGAATTGGAGGAGTTTCTAAAGGAATACATGGGAGTGTTCCAGGAGCCTAAAGGGATACCACCTAAGAGGGAAGTGGAGCACAAAATCCAATTATTTTCAGACTCCCCCTTGCCAAATATTGGTTTGTATAGACAATTTGTTCTAGAAGAAAATGAAGTTAAGAAGAAGTTGCAACAGTTGTTGGAGCAGGGTGTAATTCAACCAAGTACCTCACCTTGTGAGTCACCCATCATAATTGTTCCCAAGAAGGTTGGGACTTGGAGAATGTGTATCTATTACAGGGCATTGAAAAAGATTACACTGAAGAATTAATACCCTCTTTCTAGGCTCAATGATCTGTTGGACCAATTGTAGCATGCCAACTACTTCAATAAGCTAGATTTGAAATCAAGATATCACCAGGTATGAGTCAAAGAAGAAAATACCTAGAATATTGCCTTAAGGACAAGGAAAGGTTTGTATGAGTGGTCTATTATTCCATTCAGTTTATGCAATGCAGTAGCTACATGCATGACACTAATGAATGATGGTTTATGCTCTTATCTAGATTCATTTGTTATTGTCTATTTGGATGATATACTAGTTTATAGTGCTACATGGGAGGAACACATCTCACATCTTATGCAAGTGTTAGAGACCCTGAAGCAGCACCGGTTGTTATCCAATCTCAAGAAATGTGAGTTTTCCTAACAGTATTTAGTGTATCTAGGGTATGTGATCGGTGGACGCGGGCTTAAGATAGATCCCTCCAAGATGGAGGTCATCATGAAATGGTCAATTCCTACAAATTGCACAGAAGTTAGAGCTTTGCTGGGAAGCACAGTACTTGCAGAATTTCATAGCTTCATTTTTCAGCAGTAGTTGCACCACTCCACACAATAACAACGGGCAGTAAGAGTTTCCAGTGGGGGGAGAATCAATAGAATTCATTTGATGAGATGAATATAAATAGCATTCAAGCACCATTTCTTGTGCTACCAAACTTACAGAATCTTTTCGAAGTGGAGACAGATGCAAGTGGGTATGTCATGGGAGTAGTCCTAATGTAGGGAATAAGGCCTATCTCCTATTATTTTGAAGTATTTCATGGGATGGTCCTCAACTACTCTACCTACAACAAGGAGTTATATTCCTTAGTACAAGTTGTCAAAAAGTATAAGCACTATATGATGGGAAAGGAGATCATCATCCACAAAGATCACCAACCTCTCTAGTATTTGTAGGCCCTGAGTAAGTTACAGCAAACCAAGCACTAAAAATGGATGGGATTCTTACAATAGCTTCATTTGGTCATAAAGTATAAGAAGGGTAGCACAAACAATTTGTAAAACATGCTTTCACAGCCACCCACATCCAATATTGCAACTTTGGGAACTCTAATGCACATGGAGCCTTTTTCCCATGATGCATATAGAGAGGAATACATATAAGATGAGGACATAAAGTAGGTGTTCCGACAACTACAAGGCCAAATTCATATAGAATAAGGTGACATTAAGGTTGATTATCATGTCTAGAGTGGTATACTCTACAAGCTCGGAAATATTTGTGTTCCTAAAGGTGATTGATTCCAACTTATCATAGAGGCTCACACCTCCAAGGTTGCAGGACATTTTTGTGTTGGGAATACAGTTTCCAACTTACAGAGGTATGTGTATTGGCCTATAATGTAAGAATATGTAGCACAGTATATTAGAGGATGTATACTTTGTTGTACCAGCAAGCCCAGTAACAGGAAGCAAGATCTATACCATCCCTTACCAGTACTCTCACACAAATACACCCACTTGAACTCTTGCCACCCACTTGACAATGTTCTACACTCTAAGACCTTTCCAACGATGCATACCATGCATCAATCAGATCTCGTATGCAAAAATTATGCCTCCTGCAAGTTGACCTATAATGTTGAACACCATGGTATGAAAGGATGTCACGTCAGCCCATGTTACTCATGCATATGGGGATAGCCATGTGAGGAATTTCAAGAATATTCTAGAAGGTCCAAAACCTTATCAAAATTGAAGCTTGAAGAATTCAAAACCCTAACCCTAGACGGCTATCAGGCTATGTTAAATATTGAGCTGTGAGGAGGAGAAGGGATTCCATTCTGTGTTATTGTTTTATGTTCCATAGCAGAGCATAACAAATGGGAGTGGGAAATTAGAGAGTATAACAAGGGGGGTTAATGTTCTATAGTATCGAACAAGTTGCAAGTCTTAGGTAACACCATAGAGATTTGCTTCTCCTTTGTAGTTCCATTATTTCCATATCAGATAAAAGATAGCAAAGCAGCCTCACCTTCTAGCTAGGTTTTCTCCTATAAGAGTTTCCCAAATAAAATCTTTGTATTATTTTGTGGATGATGTGATTTTATTTTATTGTTCTCTATTTTCCGCATTTTATATATTTCATACATAAGAAGAAAATAAGTAACTAGATATTCTATAATCTAATTGAATTTAACCTTCATTGTGTAGATTTCAGTTTTATTTATCAGATCTATTGTGACAAATTGTTCCAGTGGAATATCCACAGTTGTTTACAGATCATATTGGTATAAGAGTAGGCTTTCTTTTGGGTATTTTTGGGAAGTTGAAGGATCTAGGAATCTACTTAAAGTGAAGTAGAAGAAACCGTAGCCATGGTAGACGAGTATGTTCATAACAAACCTCGAGATCCAACAGAAGAGATATTTGAGAGATTGGAAGCATAGGTCACCAATACCAACCGCAATATGAACCTCCTCATGGTATCTCTTGCAAGCAATCTCGGACCGTTCGAAGATTATGGAGGTTCTAACTTAGATGTTAGATCCAAGGGGAAATTAGGAGATCAAAAAGACCCAGGAAAGGAGTTGTAGAAATAACTTGAGAAAGAGCAGTCGAGCTTGAGTGTCGTTAACCGTTCATAGTCCCTATTCAATATGGAAGAGAAAGTGGACATAAAGCCATACCAAGGTGATATCGGTGAATTAAAATTGAATCATTGGTTGCAGTGACTAAAAGTTTATTTTAGCATTCACCTTATAGATGAAGATAAAAAGATTGCATTTCCTAAATTGAATTTAGAGGGCCATGCTATAACTAGGTGGGAGGATTTCAAAACCCTCATCAAGTCCATATTCTACCCTATTGGGTATGTAGAGGACCAATGGATATTGTGGCACTACTTCACACAGAGGTAGGGGAAGAGTGTATAGAAGTACACCACTAAGTTCATAAAGATGGAAATCATGTTGGGTATCTCTCCCAATAACCTAGACGTATTCCTCAAGTATCTATGGGGTTTACATGGTTATCTATGAAAGCAGGTGATGCTATTCAAGCCAATGATAGTGGATGAGGTGTGTGTACAAGCACATCACCTAGAAAACATAGAACAAAATGAAGGGAAACCAAGAGGTTCCAAGTAGAAAGAGCATTAGGAATCTTCCAAGGAGGGGAAGAAGGAGAAGGATTATAGTAAAGAATCGGTACCCTCTTCCCAAAATCGAGGATCTGTTGGACCAGCTACAGCATGCCAAGTACTTCACTAAGATATATTTGAAATCGCGATATCACCATGTACGATTCAAAGAAGAAGATACATGGAATACTACCTTCAAGACAAGGCAAGGTTTGCATGAGTTGTTGGTTATGTCATTTGGTTTATGCAACATAACAGCTACATTTATGAGACTAATGAATGATGTTTTATTCCTTTATCCAGATTCATTTTGTTATTGTCTATTTGGATGATATATTGGTTTATAATGCTACCTGGGAGGAGCACATATCACATCTTATGCAGGTGTTAGAGTCCTTGAAGAAGCACCAATTTCTAGTCAATCTCAAGAAATGTGAATTTTCTTAGCAGTCTTTGGTGTATATAGGGTATGTGATCAATGGAGGCAAGCTCAAGATAGATCCCACCATGATGGAGGCCATCGTGAAATGGCCAATTCCTACAAATTGCACAATAGTTAGGAGATTTGTTGGGGCATCACCGTACTTATAGAAGTTCATAACTTCATTTTTAGCAGTAGTTGCAACACTCCATACAATAACGATTCGAAGTAAGATTTTCCAGTGGGGAAAGAATTAGCAGAAGGACTTTGATGAGATGAAAAGAAAGCTCATTCGAGCATCGGTGCTTACACTACCAAGCTTGCAGAATCCCTTCAAAGTGGAGACATATGCAAGTGGGTATGCCATGGGAGTAGTCCTAATGCAAGGAGGAAGGCTTCTCAGCTATCATTCTGAAGTATTTCATGGGGTGCTCCTCAACTACCCTACCTATGAAAAGGATCTCTATGCCTTGGTACAATCTATCAACAAGTGGAATCATTATTTGATGGGAAAGGAGACCATCATCCACACAGATCACCATCCACTCCAACATTTGCATCCCCAGAGTAAGTTACGACAAACCAGGCATTACAAATGCATGGGGTTCTTACAGCAATTTCATTTGGCAATAAAGTATAAGAAGGGTAGCACAAACAAGTTGACAGACATGTTTTCACAACCACCCACATTATCTTTGGGAAATATAATGCGCATGGAGCCTTTTACCTATGATGCATACAGAGAAGCATACATAGAAGATGAGGACTTCACGAAGGTGTTTCAGTAGATATAGGGCCAAATTCATATAGAAGAGGGTGACAACAAGGTTGACTATCATTTCCAAAATGGCCTACTCTACAAGCTCGACAAGCTTTGTGTTCCTAAAGGTGAATGATTATAGCTTATCAAAGAGGCTCACACCTCCAAGATTGCAAGATATTTTGGTGTTGGGAAGACATTTGCCAACTTAAAGAGAGGTATGTGTACTGGCCAAGATTTTGATAGTATGTAGCACAATATATTAGAGGATGTGTACCTTTTTGTACCAACAAACCTAGTAACAGGAAGCAAGGTCTATGCCATCCCTTATCGGTACCCACTAGACCTTGGGAAAGCATTTCCTTGGATTTTTTGGGTGGTTTACCAACCACGCGGAAGGGACATGACTATTTATTTGTAGTAGTTGAGTAGTTCAGCAAAATGTGCATTCTCATGCCTTCTAAAAATACCATCAAGGGAAAGGAAGCAACAAACATGTTGTTTCAACAAGTCTGGGTGCACTTTGAGATACCAAGGAGCATCATCTCAAACTGGAACACCATATTTCTCAGTGCCATTTGGACTACATTATGGGAGAAGATGGACACTAAGCTCAAGAGGTCTACACCATTCCATCCGTAGATAGATGGGCAGACAGAAATAGTCAACGGGTCTTTGGTGTATCTTTTGAGGGGTTACAATCAAAAGCATCCAAATACCTAGGATGAAAATCCGATCTATATACAAAAGTCTTATAACAGAGTAGTCCACACTTCTATTGGTAAGTCACCTCTTGAAATTTGCTTTAGATATTTGCAACCTTCAATATTAGAAGTTGTATATGGACAGCAAGGAAGAGTGAGGGAGGACCTCATAGGAGATGCATTAAAAGAAGAAAAAAATGTTGAGAAGATCAGATAGATCCATTTGCAAGTACAAGAGATGTTGAATAAGTCACAAGAAAAGTAAAAGGATAGACATTACCAGCACATAACAAAGAGAACATTTAGAGTGGGAGACAAAGTATGGTTACAGCTGAATAGGGAAAGGCTACAGGGTCTTGGTAAGAAGATCATGGATATACGGTATGTTCTTTTTAAGGTATTGGAAAAGGTGGGAGATAATGCCTACATACTCAGTCTACCTCCATTCATGAGCATTTACTCATTAGTGAATGTGGAGAATCTCAAACTCTATGAAACCTCCATGTTGGATCACGAGGAGGGAAAGGTCCTACCTTCCACAAAAAATTTAGCATCAGATGCCCAGGCATAGTTGGCAGAGGACATAGTTTTGCAAAAGAGGTCCAGAACTACAAAACAAGGGCAGCATGACCATTGGCAGATTGGGTTGAAATGACAACTTCCAAGCAAAGCAAAATGGTACTCCATGGAGAAGGCAAAGAAAAAATTTCCTCACCTCATTTAGTAAATATTTTGGGGGAAAAAGTCCTCCCTAAATAGAGAGGTATGTTCTGGATTGGATTATTATATTATTTTTCATCTATCTCAATGCTTTCAGAGTGGAAAAAATTGGAGGAATCAGCTTGCAGGTTCATTTTAGTGGCAGGTCCGAATTTGGAAAAATGGGGTCTGGAATCTTCCAAATCCATTTTGAGGCATTAAACAACATTTTGGGGGGTTATGGAACCTTCCAGAGCCATTTTGAGGCATTAAACATCATTTTTGGGGGTTATGGAACCTTCCAAAGCCATTTTGAGGCATTAAACATCATTAAACTCTTGCACCCCCTTAACGTTGTTCTACACTCTGAAACCTTTCAAACAGTGCAAACCATATGTCAATCGAAGCTCATATGTAAAAGTTATTCCTCCCACGAGTTGAATTATCATGTTGACCACCATGGTACGAGACAATGCCACATCAGCGCCTGCCACTCATGCATATGGGGATAGCCACGTGAGGAATTTCAAGAATATTCTAGAATGTATAAAAACTTATCACAATTTAAGGTTGAGGAAATCAAAACCCTAACCCTTGACAGTTATCAAGCAATGTTAAATATCGAGTTGTTAGAAGGAGAAGGGGTTCAATTCTATTTTATTGTATTTTGTTCCATAGCAAAGCAGAACAACTAGGAGTGGGAAATTAGAGATCATAACAAAGGGGAGTTAATGTTCTATAGCAGCATAACAGGCCACAGGTCTCAGGAAATTCCATAGAGAGTGTCTTCTCGTTTGTACTTGCATTTTTTTCCATACCAGATAAAAGAGAGGAAATAAACCTCACCTTCTAGATGGGTTTTCTCCTGTAAGGGTTGCTCGGAGCAAATCTTTGTGTTATTTTGTGGATGGTGTGTGATTTTATTTTATTGTTCTCTATTTTCCTCTTTTTATCTATTTCATGCATAAGAAGAAAATCGATAACTAAATATTCTAGAATCTAAAGGAATTTATCCTTCATAGTATAGATTTCAGTTTTATTTATCATATCTGTTGTGATGAACTATTCCAGTGGAATATCCAGAGAAGTTTGCAGACCATCCCTTCTAGAACATATTACATTTGTGATATTTTCTTCTCAAGCAAAAGTGAGGTCATACAGGTCAAAATTAAGAGGGGAATCAATGGGTTCCTTAGGATGGACTTCTTCTAAGGATATGTCAAGTTCATAATTGCTTACAAGATCCTCCACATGCATTCTCTTCTTTGGTTGATTGTATAGGATAGCATGGGATTCATCTCCAATTGGGATGGTGGCATAAGAGAGGTCCATATGTAAAGTACCACCAAGAGTTGCAGCGCACTTCCCATACAAAATCATCCCCCATTTATCAAGCACATCAAGGACCACAACATCCATTACAACAATTACTATCTCAGGATACCTAGCAAGGAAAACTTCAAGGTCTTCTATCAAACCACACATCCCAATAGCTTTGGAGTCGATCCTACAAACATTCCCATAAGGTCTTGTGACTTCCAAGACTAATTGTTTCATAACCTTCAAAGTAATAACATTTGTCAATGCCCCAGAATCAAGCATACAATTGTGAAGACACATATCATTTAGTTCCATAGAAATGAAGAAAGGTGGATATTCCTCATTGGTTTGTCTAAGATGATTGGCTTGTAACAATATAGGAGGATCCCCAAGTTTCCCTTGTACCCTCGAGAATATTTCTACATTGTTTCTCATGGAAGGGATCTTGACTATCTCAGTGAGAGGTATAGGTGCATTGAATTTTGATAATATACTAGCCATATCAATGTTCAAGTATATCTCATCATTTTTAGGTAGTGTTGGTAGAGGAGGAGTGTTATCATTTGATGGTAGAGGAGGTATTTGTGAATGAAACCTTGGACCACTACGAGGGGCTTGGGGTGCATTCTTTTGTCTAGTATAAACTTGTAACTCCTTTTTTTTAATCCTCTCCCTTGACTCTTTATCCACTTTGATTAATATTTCCATCTTATCTCTCTTAGAGGCCTCCTTCTTGCTTTGCTCAAGTTGTTTTTGGGTCACATTGAAGTATTCTTCAGAAGCTATGGTGTAAATAGGATCCAATGTGTCAAGAAAATCCATGTAGTACTACCATCACCGGAAGCATTTCTTGGACACTCATGCTCCCAATGAGCATCTCCACGAGGAAAACATGAAGGGGTCTCTTTCGATTTTATGACATTTGTAGGTGCTAGAGTGTTAGTGACCCTTTTCTCATTTGGAGGCCTAGGCTTCTAGGTTGGGTTTTTCCTTTATGGTTGGCCTTTGCATGAGGGCCTTATGGTTTGTTGTTGAATCCTTTCCATGTTGATTACCTTGTTCATCAACAGGGTTTGGATTTGAGCAAGGCTATTTATGGATTTTTCAATCTTTTGATCCCATGGAGCACCTATGTCTTGGGTTGGTTCAGTCCTATGCAAATTTATTGGCTTGGTCTCAACGTCGGCTCTAGGGGAATAAAAGGCCTCAACTTTGGAAGATAAAATATTTTCCTCAATCCAGGCAACTTACTCTTGGGACTCTTCAATATTTTTTGGATGTTTGTCCTTAAGCATAAACCCAAATTATCCATGGTAAGTGTTGGTCCTAAGGCCTACACCTAACTACTAAGGACAGAGCTAGGCCACCTCAGTTGTTGGAATGATTGGTTTTTTTTTGTTTTTTTTTTATGGTCAACTGATAGATGAGGTTCAAGGATAGGGGTCTAGTTGGACTATCCTACAATATTCACCACAATGTTTCCCTTGGCTAGTGGCATGCATTCTGGTGTAGCAGATAAAGATATAAAATTAGAACATAAAAACATTGACAAGCATACAATTTGTCACTTGCAACTAGAAATTTTAGATCTAACAGATTGTATTAAACCTAAAACAATACTTGGAATACATTTCTCAACGGGTTGTAAGCACATTAGTTGAAAGAGAAAGAATATTTTCTTTGCAAATCATTCAACATGCATCCAAATAAGAAGAAAAGACGAGCAAGATTGAGAAAGACAGTATGTTCACCAGAAATTATATTCACTGAGTAGAAAACTTTGAAGATATTACACTTCATAAGCCCAGTTTATATCCTGATAGATTGATACATCCAAAAAGTTGAACCTCAAAAAAAAAACCCTCCAAAAGCTCCTTTCTAGTCCTCTCCTTATACATGTAAAAGAGACTTGAATTCAAATCTCAGATCCTGAATTAAAGCATCATTTCTTGATTACATTTAGATTACATTCCTTTACCTCCAGTGAAGAGAAGATTGCATGTTGATTTGTAGGAGAAAAATCTTCACACATGATTACCTCTTTAACTTTGGAAATATCACCTTGATAAACAGACCCTTGATGACTACTTTAAAGACACCTAACTGAAGTCCGAGATCTTCTAATTCTTCAACTCGACTCATCCCTTACTTGATTTTTGAAACTGGAGTGGATCCCTCCAAACCTAGAATTTGATTTTGATGTCATGCCTGGAAATCTAGGAAATATGCTTGTATTTAGATGCCCTGTCACCTAAGATATATCTTGATAATTTGTCATGGATTTAATTTATGATTTACCCATGTTACTTCTTCCCGTACTTATAATTGTGTGAAGCATTGAGACCTTTACATTTTCCAGTATCCATGAGTCTGAAGAAAAGAGACAAAGCATGTTCGAGGACAGATCTCTTTTAGTATTTGTTTGTGCCATCAAAACTCTATTATCAAATCTCCAAATTTAGAGATTACATTCCTGTGTTGCTAGATTGAAATACCCGAGGCATTAATAGCCTCTTTAATTTATGCGACAATTCCCAGAGACCATCGAGCAGAGAGGTTCCAGAATCCACAATGGCAGCAAACCCTCACTACAAAATTTGTTGATTGACCACCTACGAGGAAGTCTCCCATATTAAACTGCATGTAATAGGAAAATAAATATGTTTTCCCTGGAAGTGATCGGGATCGACTTCACCAAGTACAATTTATCCACCCTCTTCATCGTCTATTTTTTCATCAATACCTGTGGTTCGAGAGCTGGTACTTTCTTATCATACAATATAGAAAGAAATGCAATCAATGATATTGCAGGTTTGATTGCATTCAATCAGGCATATGTTATGACATCTAGCTATGGATTTTCATTTGTACGTTGCCTCAACACCTGGGCGCACTTAACACTTGAGGGTTTCCACCACCACCAGCTGTGAGCTCTTGTAATTGATCTTTCTCCTTCACGAACTTGGCATTCGTGGTTTTCACCTTTTCATGCAATGGGAAATATCTCATATTCATAAGTATGAACATAATTTAAGAGTTTATATGCATCAGCATTTTGAACCTTGCTCGACACTTAGTGCAATTCATGCTATGTCGTGGGATCTCCTCTTTGCGTCTTGTGTCAAATAAGCATTGACAACATGAACATGCACAAGCCCGAGAGCTAAGTGCCCCATCTTTTCATAAATACTTTGTGAGATAGGATAAGGTCTAAATTTTATGGCCTTATAAACCCTATACTTTGAACTATCCAAGACTAAACCCTAAGGGGAGAAGGACTTTTAATCCTTAGGACTAGGTCTCAAATGCTTCAACAAACAAGATGAATGAAATGGGGATCAGGATGAAAACTTACAATCCCTCCTAGGGTTTCAAGATAAACCCTATACTTTGAGTTATCTAACACTAAACCCTAGGGGAATAAGGACTTTTAATCCTTAGGACTAGGTCTCAAATGCTTCAACAAACAAGATGAATGAAATGGGGATCAGGATGAAAACTTACAATCCTTCCTAGGGTTTCAAGAAATAACAAGGTAGCATGCAACACTTTAACAATATAGAGCATTCCTCAACATATAGCATGAACAAACACTTGAAAAAATAAGACTTACTTATGCAAGTTAATGTGCAATGAAGAAACCCTAACTAACAATCATTCACCAAGAAAAGAGAAAGCATCCACCATATCCATCCTCCAAAAGTGTGCACAAGGCAAGTAGAGTGAAAAATAAAAGTACGAGAGCAAGTAATGGTGATCTCACAAGTGTGAGAGTTGTGTTTGATCAAAATGAGCACTAGCCTCATTTATATGAGGTAACCCTAGCACATATGTCCACATAATGTGCTAAAACAACAATGATCCATGATACCAGTGGGGTCAACCCCTCAAATAGCCTCTAAAATGTTAATACATGCTAATACACCTCAATAAAGTCACATGTGTGGTGACGTCAAGCTCCCAAAGGGTGAAGACAACCTGCCACATGTCATCATCAAATGGTGTAAGTAAGGTGGAAGATCCTCATAAAGTGCCATGTCACATCTCAACCCATCAAATGGTGTCCTAATGGAAAGAAAGCCCCAACATAATCAACAAACCCTAACACATGACATCACCATCAATAGCCCAATGTCAAGGGTGAGAAGGCCAGCGTCCATGTGGGATGATCATGCATCACCTCTCTGAGTGGTTTCTACGCATAATCAAGTGCAATGTCCTCCATCAAATGTTGAATAAGATATGGGGTGCACTCTCCAAGGTGTGGGATCTTTGCCCATCTTCCTTCTATAATGACCATATATGTCAAATGAGAGCTCATGTGACGATCATCCAAGGTCTAGAAGGTGTGAGAGGATGTTTATGAAGGAGGTCAATCACCAGGTCACCTAGTGCTCTACATCACACGTGATGTATCCTATACAACATGCACAACGTCCTGGGGTGAAAGCACCAAAATGTTCTCCAAAGACCATTCCAGGTGCACTCAAGTCAGTCAAAACCATGGAATCAAGTAAAACAAAGAATCACAAGCTACAGTAGTCCTAAGAAGCATATAAAGTAGGCCATCAAATAATACAGAATCCAAGTGAACAACTCTCATCGGGTATTACCTTCAAACTTCACATAAGCCCAAGAATTTATGCAATTTGGCAAGTTTAGGCATGGGAGGGTCATCAAAGAAACCTATTAGGTGTGTCAATACCCAAGTAGAGAGATATTTCCCAGAAGAACCAATCAAAGATATGTGATGAATGTGAGGTGGTCATGGGGTTTACTTCTAGGCATGGGGTCTATTATCTCCTCAAATATATTGGTCAAAATTATTTGAGGAGAAGCTAGAGAGTCATTAGAAAAAACTCTACTAAATTTTTTAGGGCTCATTTTAATAAGTTCCAGCTTGTAATTAAAGTTTGAAAAGCATTTGATTTGTTCTCTCCTTCAAAAAAATCAAAACTCAGGTTTCGGTAGCTAATGCCTTGTTCAAAAGGGCTTCTAAGCTACTGAAATCCTAGCTTTTGGCAGCTAAAACGCGAAACTTTGGGTTATTTTAGCTACCGAAAGCACAGAAATTCTGCGTTTTTACTAGGTTGAGTCATCATTTTAAAATGATGATTCTGAGCGAGTGGAGAATCATTTTGAGAAACTGGAGGAGGTTTTTGTTCCTAACACGTCAAAGAACAATAACCTCTCTCAGTTTTCTTACAGGTATCACATATTGGGAGAATCGAATCCATCTCTGATCCCTAATTTTTGGATCTGAGATTTCCTTGTTTGACACATGTTTTTGAAATGCGGATCCTGGGAAAATGAAAACGAATCTCGAAGAACTGAGAGAGGTTTTTTCTCACAATAAATCTATCTACAAAAACCTCTCTCCGTTTTAAAAAATATATTTTTATTAGAGATATATGGGTGAATCTTTAAGCGACATATTTCCAGAAAATTTCTGCACAGAACAGGGCAGAAAGCTATTATTTTTGCCCAGATCGGGATTGTTTGAGTTGGAATGGTTTGAAACCTCTTTGAATGGACATTTGTTGAATTATCAAGTCAGATCCAATAGCTATTTTTGATGGATAAGGAAAATAAGAGGTGTTTCAATCATTTTTGGTACCTTTTTCAAAGGCAGAAAATCAGGGTTTTTGCACACTTCAGCAAATTCGAAATTTATCCTTGGAAGATTCAATCAAACAGCCTTGGGAGGCTGGACTGCAATTCATCAGCACTCTACTACTCTTGAAGATCATCAGATATGGATTGACCTCATCTTGAGGGTCTTTTCCTAGTTTATTGTAAATATTGTTTCACTTTCCATATTTAGAAAATTAGATCCATTAATTTAGGATCTGAAAACTATATTGTAAAGCTATAAAGCTGAAGACAGAAGATGAACAAAGGGTTCAATTCTAGAGAGACTGAGGCTACACCATATTGTAATAGACTTTCTTATGTTATAATACAGATCACAAGTTTCTCTCTTTATTAATGTTAGATTTCCCTTTCTTTCATTTCTTATACTTCCATGGTTGTTATTGATCTATGTTTGTCTAATTGTTGGTGACTGTCATCTCATCCGGTCAATTCATAAACATTGATTGATTAGTAATCACTGCCATCTTTATTCAGCCCATCATGTATATGTTCTGGTTGATAAGCATAGCCTTCTTCACCCACCAGCAAGCTGTCCATCTGATTATTGATTCTTGAGAGCATTGTCTTATCTGATTGTACACATTTGACTGTCTGGACACAGATCCAGTAGATCAATATTTCCCATTTGATCCAAACCTACTCCCATTATTGATAAAATAGTTTCCAAAAAGATTAAGTTACCAGGCATCTCTGACTTACAGCCTAGGAGAGTTTCCTGGAGTGATAACAGGGTCATTAACATGCAAGACAATGTATGGACTCACCTCCATGAGTGCCTTTGTAGAGGGTGCGCTTGGAGATTCAGTTACCCTTTCCTCGATGCTTTTTGCATTCCAACCCCCTTATTTTGCCTCTTTATTTTAATTTTTTATTTGATTTGTGAGTCTCCTTTAAAAGGTTTCAAGCATAGCACTTCCTTTGTTGTTATTCAATATATATTCAAGTCCTTTTTTATAGATGAATGTGTTTATTCACATTAGGACTAGGGGTGATTGCCATTAATAAGGGGGCAAAGCTCAATTTTGGAATTATGATTTTTTATTGTCCTAGTTATCCCATTTCTTTCTTTTTCTGAAAACTACAATCGACCTCTAGGCCTTTAGCCCCTTCTTCTCATAAGAGAATGAGGTACATGCATTTTTTGTGTACATGTAACCACATTACCCAAAAGGTGGGAGAATGGAAGGATTAAGAATGGAAAAGTGGTAAGTATGACCAAGAATGGTATGCTACCCCTTTCAAGGAACCACCAGTAGTACCCCTTTTCCCAGGAGTGACAACACGGGACTAGGATTCCCAGGATGTCCAGCAAGGTGAAACAAGGAAAAAAGCATAGCTTTTGAGCTCATGATTCATTATCCAACTTCAACCTATGATTATTACTCA
Source organism: Picea glauca (assembly GCA_000966675.3). Taxonomy (NCBI): domain Eukaryota; kingdom Viridiplantae; phylum Streptophyta; class Pinopsida; order Pinales; family Pinaceae; genus Picea; species Picea glauca. The sequence continues at coordinate 270,434 of JZKD02S2091062.1, forward strand.
AATGCCCAATGCATTAAATATGACACTTTATATGAAACAAGGACTAGTGTACCTTATAATGTGTCAGGCAATCATTTCCTAATGGCCCTTATTGATTAAGTGTGATGAGCCATGCTAGTGAGGAGGAGGCATATGAGGGGTTGTTGGGATGATCTTTGTGGACATGTTGATCATCATGATCGTCGGGGTCACTTTCTTCATTAGTATCCATGAGACATGATCTCCTCTAGTTACCCCTAGATGAGAAGGGGAAACAAACATTAACATAGTTACCAACTTGATGAGAACTCTCCCAAGTTCGCGTTTTTTTTTTTCTAAGTAAAAAAGAGTAGAGCCTGTTGTATTAACTTTCCAAAAAAATGTTACACCAAAAACACCATGTCTGCCAGTTGTCCCGCCGTGTAAGCGAAAACCGAGACAGTTGGCTATCTATGCTATCTGTGAGGAAGATCGACTGGCCGCCATTTGTCTTGCTTGAAGGAAACCAAGGCAAGTGGTCGCCATTGGTCTGAAAAAAATAAGCTTTGAGTTTGAGGGTTACAAAATAATGGTGTTTAGCCATGACTAGCTTCAAAACAGAGAAAGGAACGAAAACTATTAACAGTGACAATTTACCAGCTGGCCTCCCCTTCATCCATATCGCCCTCGCCATCCTCGTCAGCTCCCTTAGCTGTCATCACGAAGGCCTGAGCGCACGTCGGGCAGCGTTGTCCTAGCTAGGTGTTAGAGTATGCTTCGTAGAGCAGGTCTACTCGTTGGCTGACTAGACTAATGCAGTGGATTATGTTCTCCACCAAGCTTCGTAGCTAAAAGATTACCTTCAGGTGATCTAGGTGGAGGAGTGGCAGGTGGTCGCGCCCCGCCTCTTGCATGACAGACAAAGGACGTGGCATAAGAACGGTACCACCCTCCCTAGCCAGACTAGCCTCTGACGCCTCGCCTTCCATACCAATTGTCGCAGCCTTAGCTGCATTGTTTTGTCCCAGGTCCGTCGTTGGAGGGGTCTCCATTGCTCCTGTGGTTGGGTCTGCATCCATCGCTGCCTAAGTTTCTTCTATAATGTAGCAGGGGGGAAGATCACTTAATTGGGTTGCTCCTGTGGTGGAGCTATGAAAATCCTTGAAGGCCCTCTGAGAAGTTTCCCCGAGAAAACGAGTCGATGGGTTCCAGTTGTCTGGGACAGTGAAAAGCAAGTGGGCTAGGGGGACATGGATGGGTGCCTCCGGGATGATTTCCTCAATAGAGGCCATGGGAGGCAACTCACGTTTTCTGGATTTTTGGACAAGCTGCGTCCTGGCCATAGACAATGCCCTCTCGAAGCTTTGTTGTCGCCTTCTGCGCGCAGCCGAAGCATACCAAGCAGCCCCCATGTGGGGCTTGCCTCGTTCCCTTGGCATTTGAAGGTGCCAAGAGCTGGTTCCGATGGAAATTGGACAATTACAGTCGCACCAGAGCGCAAGGATGCTCCAAAGTTGCGGCTTCATCTCCAAATGATCCCCTTCCTCTCCAAAATCAAGTGAATGCATGAGAATTAAAGTGACCAAACCCGCCATTAAGGCTCTCCACTGACTGCTCTGTAGTTCCGTTCCCATCACGCGCGCAAGAAGTCTTGGGTATTCAGTTCGCCTGAACCAGCTTGCCCTCATCCTTAATGGTGAAGGGATGTGGGGCGATGGCCTTCATTTAAGGCCCGACCAATCATTGTACCACATGGTCCTTCTATGCTAGGTGGCACCCCATCCGGGGGCCAAGTTCGCGTTTTTTAGAAGTTGCATTTGGTGGCTTTTTTTATCCTCGTTTCAAAAAGTGATGCTACCAGTAGCACCCATGTTTTTCGAGGTTAAAATTATAAAATTTTGTAACTATGATCGATGATGTTGCAAACAAAAATCTTAAAATCAACCCCCAAAGCGAAAAGGGGTCCTTACGAATAACAACCCCCTTTTTTTCAAAGATAAAATTAAAACTCATTTGAAATCGTGACCTTGAAAACTAGTACCCTTGTAAACAAAAACTTTTAAATTGATCAATGAATCAAAAAGTGGTGCTACAAATAACACCCACATTTTTATTTCGGGGTTAAAATTATGGCATGGTTGATACGATTGCCTTGACAATTAGTGCTACTATGATCCAAAACCTTGAAATTAACACTCGAACCAAAAAAAGGTGTTACCCATAACACTGGTTTTTTTTACATGAAATTGCAAAACTAAGGGAAAATGGATTCTTCAAAAAAATGAAAAGTGTTTTGGTTAGGGGATGTGTTTTGGAAAAAACCAAATAAAAAATAAAAAATAAAAAATAAAAGTGTTTTGGTGGTGGGGGTGATGTCGAGCATCACCCTTCTCACCCCACCCACCACATTCCCCCCACCCTCAGCCCATGCCCTTCACCACCATCCCAGCCATCGTCGTTGGGCCACAAGGGGGGTGAGTGGGGACAAAACACTTTTTGTTTTGTTTTTTAATTTGGTTTTAATATTTTTTATTGTTGTTGTTGATGTTGTTGTTTTAGTTTTTTGTTTTAAAATCATTTTTAGGTTTTTTTTCTTAATTACATTTTAATTTTTTTCAATAAAAATTATAAAGAAATATTTATGCTTTTTTAAGCAAGTTCTATTTATATTAATATAATACAAAAAAGTTTACAACCATGGTTTTATGTGCCCTGCCAAAAAGGAAACCAAGCCACAAAGAACTTCAAAATACCAAACACAGTATATCAAGGTTTTCATGCATGTACCTAATTAACTAATAGAGGTTCAATATCTCTTGTAAACTAAAACAACAAGAAGGGGTTGGTAATACTATCAGTGATATGATATGACTGCTTGATTGCATTGAGTAGTAGCATAGGAAGACCACAAAGGAAAATAGCAAAAAGACTTGTCATCCTTGACCTGCGAAGCTCAAAATCCTAGATGCATGAGGACAAGAGGCAGCCTTGTAGGTATCCTATACAACATCCTCATCGATGATGACTAGATTGGTTGAGGTTCCCTGAGAATGTTGAGTGTCTTCCTTGCCATCATCCTACCCATCTTCCACCTCAATTCTAATGCCAAAGACCAACCTCTGAACAACTTCAAATTTCACCTCAAATAGCATGAACCTATTCAGCAACTCCTTGTACTTGGCTCATTGCTTCTCGAGTGCTTGGGAAATTAATGCCTTGGTTAACTAATAATGATTGGTCTCTGTGAACACCTTGGTGTCTCTACTCCTTGAGAAACCAGAGTCACAGAACCATCCCCCAAACTCCTTATCCATTGACTCTTTGGCCACTTCCTTCCTTTTTTGCAAGACAATTTCCTCTAGAGCACCAATCTCCTCTTTGATGTCAATTACATATTTCAAGTAGAATGTCTACTCAACCCTCCTAGTTTCCCTTTCGACTCTAGTAATAGCAGTTGTGGTAGCTCCACTCGCGGCATGTCCAAGAAACTTTGGACGCCTTCCCCGCCAACCCTTCACATTGGACTCTAAAACCTCCATGTCAACAAAGTTTTCCATGTCACCCAACCAACTTGAGTTCTAGTGTGTCAGCCTTGGCCTGTGGAGGTCAAAATCTTGGATGCATGAGGACAAGAGGCAGCCTTGTAGGTATCTTATACAACATCATCTTCGATGATGACTAGATTGATCGAGCTTCCCTAAGAATGTTGAGTGTCTTCCTTGCCATCATCCTGCCCATCTGCCACCTCAATTCTAATGCCAAAGACCAACCTTCGAACAACTTCAAATTTCACCTAAAATAGCATGAACCTATTCGAAACATCCTCGTACTTGGCTCCCTAGTTCTCAAGTGCTTGGGAAATTAATGCCTTGGTTAACCAGTAATGCTCGATCGCCCTGAACACCTTGGTGTCTCTACTCCCTAAGAAACCAGAGTCTAAGAACCATCCCTCAAACTCCTTATTTATCGACTCTTTGGCCACTTCCTTCCTTTTTTACAAGACAATTTCCTCTAGAGCACCAATATCCTCTTTGATGTCAATTACATATCTCAAGTAGAATGTATACTTGACCCTCCTAGTTTCCCTTTCGGCTCTAGTAATAGCAGGTGTGGTAATTCCACTCGTGGCACGTCCAAGAACCTTTGGAGGCCTTCCCCGCCAACCCTTCACATTGGACTATAAAACCTCCATGTCAGCAAAGTTCTCCATGTCACCCAACCAACTTGAGTTCTGGTGTGTAAGTATCAACTGAGCCATAAACTGGAATCTAACCAACCCCTACCTCGGAAAGGTATTTTCAAGACCACGAAAGGGCCACCACATAATCCCGCAACCCGTCTTACGCACCAGCAAACAAGACACCCACAAGATTTTCGGGAACACCGAGCCGCCCACCTCACCTTCGAGCCTAGCTTAAGCCAACCCATCGAATCTCCTTTGCCATAAACTTGATCCCCCAATCCTTGGCAAGAAAGGATACCCAATGCAACACAAAAAAGGGAAGCTCCCCTAGCCAACAAACCCCTTAGGGGAAACACGACCAAAGATAGATAAGAACCCTATCCACCCTTTCCAATAACACCCTCGACGACCTCGACGACCTATATGACAGTTACAATCAAAATTACCCACACTAGCATGCAAAATGATCCCCATGGCCATGTAATGCGGATTTCCCATATTGTCGGTCATACTAGCCTCTACAGCATAACTAAAGCACGAGCCTCGTCTCATTGTCATGATAGAATGAATTCCCATCGGGACAAACACATTAATGAAACCATGATGCTCCTAATGAGCCATAAACCCAGCTCTAGCCATGTGTCCTTGCTCCACCAAACTCTTTCCCTCCGCACCAAGAGCAATGAAACCAAGTTTTTCCCCCGTACAAGGTTCCTCGTATCATTAATTCACATGGAGAGCCATCTAGCTCCCATGTGTCACCTCATGCGGCTGAAATAAATATTTATACTTAAACTAATAACTTTATACATAAAAAAATGTTAAAAAATTATAAAAAAAAATAATTAATCTTAAAAAATTAGAAAATATGATCTTTTTTAATTAAGAAATTAGTTATAACCGTGGTTTATTTATTTATTTATTTTAATTTAGTGTTATAAAAAAAACTAAGGTATAGCTATTTTTCTATTTTTTCCATTTTTAAAAAATTGTATTTTCTCTTTTTTTTTAATTCCAAATATATTTTAAGAAAACAGATAATTTTTATTTTAAAAGAACATGTTTTTCCCTCTCTTTTTTCATTTTTTCTCTATTTTTATTTGTTTTTCCCTCTCTTTTTTCATTTTTTCTCTATTTTTATTTGTTTTTCCCTTTTTTCATGTTTTCTTTCTATTTTGTGATTTTGTTTGTAACACCTTAGAGCTTCTATGTCATAGACTTGTTAACCTGCAACTTCTTGTGTTCAAATGTAGCGCATACCTTAAAAGTTCCATAAATTTAGTTTCATGCTCCTATACTGACCTATTATCATGTCTCGGAGAGTTGAAATCATTCAACTACCTTCCAGTGAACTCCTCAAAGATGTAGTGTTCTCTAAAACGCTCTTTAAACAGTGCACGTGATATCTCAAATATATCCATACCCAACCATGGTTATAAGGTGACTATTTCAACAAAGTATTACACTACCTTTCAATTGGAAGATACCCATACACACCTTGATATTAGAAGTATAATCTCTCGATGCAAAGAACATGGCCAAATTCTCAACCTATGCTTTAGTTACCTTTGCATTAGTGAAACCCCAAAATTCTTGAAACTTAATTTTCTCTAGTTCTCTTTGAGCTAACATTATGATGGTTCATTGGCCCCTATCCCAAAATGGATGCACTACTTGTTTCTTGGTTCATCCTATTAGTCAAAGCATTAGACATTATTTAAAATGACTGCATCGTTGACACAACCTCACCCGTAGGTACATTACCCTGAATATCTACTCTAGAAGGATATGGCAAAGATGTAGAATGATGTAGAGGTCATGCACCTTGGCCTCCTACTGCCCTACTTCCACCTCTTCTTCTCTATCCATTGTTTCCCTTACACTAGTGGACATAAAAAAAATTCAACTTTCAATCAGCATAAAAAGAAAACTAATATAATTAAATCAAAATTAATAATTCAACAATCAGCATACGGGTCCATAGACCCCAGCATATGTAACCACACTAATACCATATGTAACACATATCCACAATGTTAACCTAATATAAAGCACACAGCGTACAATAATGGGGCATATTTTTTTATCATATACAATAATGGGACATATTTTTTTATCATATACTTTCCAGCAGTAAGTATATAAATAATAATCAACATCACAACATACACATAAGTATAAGAATCATTTAATCATGCACTAAACAATGTAATCACCAATTCTTTACATTCATTGTCATAATCCTTAAAATATTTCAATGCAATATACTCAACAAAATTTTCCAACATGCAATTCAATTTACTCAATACATAATTACATAGTGTGAGGTTCCAACTCGCAACGACTCAGTTTTTGTTGATCACTCAGTGGCCCTCTACTGCCCTCTCTGGCGGTATTACAATACTTTGAATAGGGCACTAACAATCTCTTGATACTCAATACATAATTACATAGTGTGAGGTTCCAACTCGCAACGACTCAGTTTTTGTTGATCACTCAGTGGCCCTCTACTGCCCTCTCTGGCGGTATTACAATACTTTGAATAGGGCACTAACAATCTCTTAATCAAGGTAACAATACATTTTTCAATAAAACAAAATTTTCTCAAATTATAAACAATGTAACAAATGAAACAACTCTCTTTCAACTCACCATGACCTTTTTTACTATGCTAGTCATTCATCTTGAGATACTCAATAACAAAATTTATATAACCCATTTAATTATAATCAACCAAAAACACACTTTAGTTAATGTTTTTATGCATACAAAAGTCTCTTTCAATGTTATTTCTCCAAGCATTCAACCATGATAATTCTTCATTTATTTTCTCATATTAGAGGAGGAATAAAATTAATTCAATATCTAAAATACAAATATTATAATTCAAAAACCTCAAGTTTCAACGATGCAAAGTAATCAACCTACTAATTGAGAATCAAGATGAACTTTCTAAAAGTCAAATAAAGACATTCAAATCAATCAAAAGATATCTTATAATAGTTTATATAAGGCTACTAACACTCTAAATCATGTCTAATTATTTTCTCCTAAAGCAGAAAAAACAACCAGAAAAATCTAAGACATTTTACTCAAAAAACTCAAATCTAGACCTACAAGGATTGATCGTGGATTTCTTAAAGGCAATTGGTGTCCAGAAGGTTGTGGTTGTGGGTTTTATAAGAGCAACTAGCAGTCAGTTACGACTGGTTTCTACAGGGCACAGCCACCTCGGTGTCGCATGGAAAAATAATTACAAAATTGGCTTCCATATTTTTCCCAGGGTGCTCAATAAAACTAAGGTTTTGTACGAAGATTATATTGACCATGAGGCATATGTTGAGGCTTTTAAACAATGAGCTCAATTCTTACCAATTCCCAATTTTCCAAAGAAATGCAAATACCTTTACAAATTTCAGACTGACATACCTATTTATAGAAAGTTGTAGAAGATCATTCGTTGATGATTCTTCAATTCCAAGCTTGCTCCAAGTATTAGCTCCAATTATCCTTTGTCAAATATACAATGTGTTTATCATTTGACCACCTTACCAACTCCCAAATGGATACTTTTCTTCCCTATAGACCCTCGAGCTACAACGAGTTGTATGAAAAGAGTACAAAAACTAACAATTCAAGTTGTGTTGCTCCGCTAGAGGATATGAGATCCGCACCTCCAAAGTACATACACAAATATTGAGACCAAACTCAACACCAGCTCAAAAAAAATTGAACATTACAACATCTAACATTAGGGTGCAAAAAGATAAGCTCTCAAACTCATTCATCCTTTCTTATATAGTCTTTGAGGCTCATGTCATTTGTCCATCTCATGCAAAATACTAATTATTTTAATTACTAATTGCATATTGTTTACCCACCCATGTGTCACTGCATGAACAAGTAATTATTTTATTTAAAATGTCTAATCAATATTATTTATCACATTCCAACATCTTCTCATATTTTTACTCTTCGATGTTCCCTAGATCCCTTTTCTTTTTACCTCATTGATTGGGTGCACATGAAATTGTTATTTTCTATTTAATTAAAATTGTTTTTCTTTCCATTTAACTCATCATTTTCTATATGCAATGTCATTTTCAATTATAAAATAAATTTGATTTCACTTTTACAAACATATGTAATACATATAACATATATATATGTTATATGTAATCCATATAACATATATGTAATACATATAACATATATATATATATATGTTATATGTAATCCATATAACATATATGTAATACATATAACATATTTGTTCAATCAAACCACTCACGTAATTCATTCAATTTTTCGTGCTATAATAAAATTCACATGCCTAAGAATATTTTTCTCCCAAAATATTGCCATGCCCCTACATGCCCTTCAAGTACTGCCTACCAGTATGTACCAGGGGAGTCATGTTCATGCATACCCGTCAAGTATCATTTTTCAATGGTGGGGGTGATGTCATGGTTGGGACTTAACTTACTCAACTCATTGCCACTGGATCAGGAGGTGTCAAGATATATGGACCGATCACTCGTCCTTTAATACAAGGGTGCTTTTGGATGATTGGTGATCAACCAAAGCCTAGCAGTTAAAGATAGACTTCCACCATTCACGTCTAACAAATAATTGTTATGTGATCTGCCGTATGGTAGAGAATGTCAAGCATGTGTTTTGTGGAGTGTCGATTTGCCAGTGTATTCTGAGTATGGGTTACCTCTGAGTGTGCCTTCTTTATATCAGTCATCTCCTCCCTGGGGAAAAGGAGATGTCGAGCTACTTTCCATGGGGATAATTTTCCTGTCGATTTGCCAGTGTATTCTGAGTATGGGCATGGTAGAGAATGTCAAGCATGTGTTTTGTGGAGTGTCGATTTGCCAGTGTATTCGGAGTATGGGTTACCTCTGAGTGTGCCTTCTTTATATCAGCCATCTCCTCCCTTGGGAAAAAGAGATGTCAAGCTACTTTCCATGGGGATGATTTTCCTTTTCATTTAGGAGAGACTACAACATTTAGTGCAAGATTCTATCTAGGGAGGGGTAGTCCATACAATCATAGCCAGGCTCGATGATTTGTATGTCTTGGTGTACTCTTTTCTGTGCAGTAACGTAACATAAGATGCACTAAAATAAAGAATGTTAAAATTTGGGAAAAGGGCAAAAAGCAATATACTGATATAACACAAAGAACAAAAGTATTCTGTACAAAACCCAAAATTGAATTTATTCTCACTTCCATACAAGACGTAAGCAAAGTTAAAGAAAAAGGATAATTTTGTATCAGACAGTATTTTTCCTTGGCACATATCTAAGTTTCTTTGCAGCATAAGGGTTTTTCAGACATTTCATCTAATGTCTAAATTATCAGTGGCCAGGGTTCACCATGATCTGAGTAGCAAGAAAACCTTGTCGGGATTCGCCAAAATTCCAAGAACTGTAAGTTCTGACATAGAGAATGAACCATAGTAACAGGACTCGCAACAACTGGACAAGTTTAATAAGCCCACTTGGCTCGACCCAAAGTCAACCAACTTGACCAAACTTGCCAAGACTCGTTAGTCGACATCAATGGTCGGCAGGTATAGAGAGTATTTGCCAAGTATTCGAAAACGAAATGAGTCGAAGCTCACGAGAAAAGCTCACTTTTCAAATTTGGCATTCAAACTAGAGCCTTTATGATATAAAAAAATTGAAGTTTATGTCGATTTTGATATAAATTTACAACTTTAATCGACTATTTGGCATTTACATGAGATTGTGTTCTAATTTGATGTGTAGCTGATAGATTTGCAATAAAATAGAAAATCCCTAATTTTTTCTTATGAAATTCTTAATATTTTACTATTTTTCTATATGTCAAGTTTTGCCAAGCCGTTGTTAAGTCGTCTCTCCATTTTGACTTTTGCCAACTCCGAGTCATGTGACTTTAGCATGTATAAGATAAGACTATTACATTTTGTACAGACGATTGTCACATATAATCCAAGGTAACCTACAAACGACCAGATCAAACTAACTGGCAAACCACTGTAACCTATTAACTGAGGCAATTTTTGGTGAATCCTGGTCTTACTGAACTGCCAACATGTGAAATCAAACAAGATACTTGAAAAACAAACAATATGAGATTAATTACTTGTGACATTCCAATAGTATTAATAAATAATGAAAATTTTCAGTAAAATCCACAACTTAAGAAGGAAAGCTCTTAATCTTCAGGGTTCTTCATTCATATAACAATTTTCCAAATCAAAAGCATTACACGCACTAAATTAGACAAATGATGCCCACCAAAATCATTTTAAAAAATATCAACATGGCAGGTTATGTTTAGTTTGACACTTGAGTACAAATAGTACCCAACCTAACTTTATTACAAAACCATCTGGAGCAGACTTTCAAATGTAAAATAAACTGGCAAAAAAGAAATTTGACGACAAAAAAGCAATAAGCAATAAAGAAAGTAATGAAAAAAATTGTTGGCACGACTTTCTCATATTCCTATTAGTGCCATAAAAAATCACAATACAGTCCATCGGGACAGTTTGTTAACAGCAATATACAACTGGATTCAAGAATGCAAGCCTCCAACTATAAATCCCGTTAGGAAGTCTTGATAGACAGAAACAAATGAATACTAGCATTGAGAAACCCCATGAAGTGTTTTACACACTGAGCTGCGAAAAGAATTTTCCGAATAGATGCTGTTTAAAAACTCTGCTACATGAGAAGGTGATGCTCCTGTTCTCTACATTCGTATACAACCTTGTACAGCCTAGCAACTGGCATATTTCATATATATCATCATCCAATTGTACTCATCTTTCAGACCTTAGTAATTTAGGAGGGAATATTTTACACGCAATACAATTCTTCCTTTCTCAACCCCCAACTTTGCACCAGTGACCAACCAATGGCCAGGCATATCTTGAGGCCCTTTGGTCATCTCTGTCAGATCCACAAACTTTGCCAGCTTTCCTATTTGGACAGTTGATCCAGAACTGGGATTGCCAGAGATCTTCAATGCTGTCTGGTTTGATGTATACGTGCCAACCTTTTGATGTGATGCAGGTGTATGATCCCATACTGATCTCCGTATGGTACAACCTGGAACCTTAGAAAATAAAAGCCTAAGATGCAAAACACTTTTATTCCCAAAATCCCAGACACCAAGTTGTGCTCCAGTAACGATATAAACCCCAGAAAGGTCCCCTATCCATGTTTCACTGTTCTCTACAGGAGCACTGCTGACATGTGAAAAGTTCTTCCATTGGACAGGTTCAAACCATCTACTATCTTGCTCTTCTGGTCCTTGCCACTTAGGAGGCCCAATTGCAACATGCGCATCCCAGTGTGGCTGTAGGATTTTGGGTAGAGAGATTAAATGTTGCAAATTAATTGCAAGTCTGTTCTGCTTCCTGCCTTCAAGGCATAACCGAAGGCCTGTCACTGGTTTTCGACCAACAGTTACCTGAATCCTGACATTTAAGTCAGAATCTGAAACAAGAGAATCATAATAATATAACTAGTTGAAGGAAGTAATATCACAGTTCAACTCACCTGAGATGTGCTAACATGAAGCTTAGGGCCCATCAAACTGAATTGCAGTGTAGGGCATACTGGTTCCTTCCTTTCTTGCCCTGGCAAATCACCAGAAAGTGGAGCCCATGCACTAGGAACTTGAAATTCCAAGAAATACTGAAGCTCTTCAATTGGAGGTTTGTCTGCACATATGATTTTGAGAATAATGTAAATTATATTGTCATAATGTGCAGCTTCAAACGGTTGGTCAGATGTAATAAGCCAAAGGCATTCTTAAACCAAAGATGGAGTAAGAGCCTAAAGGATAGCAGAAACGGTGCACAAACAACAAATGAGAAAGAGCATAATACAGATATGTAAGAAGTTGAATTTATTAAATGACAGTGACTAGACAAAGAGAGCAGCAATGAACATTTACGTGAGGAAGTAAAATACAATAAGGAGATTGTCGAACTGTACACATGCTGTACACTCGAAAGGTTATTAGATTTATCACAAGTGCATGGAGTCAAAAATTGGAATGTAGTCAATCAATGGAGTGATTAATGGAGAAATCAGTGGGATGATTGATTGATCGACGGGTGTTTGCCTCCTTCACTCAGGAGTTATGATTAGAAGTTTACAATTACAGTAAGATACATTGCCACTTGCAACCTACTATTGTTTTTACAATGTCCTCCCTGCTTAGAAGAAATTGTCTCCAATTTTTGCTGTCAGGGGGAAAGTGCTGTTGAAAAGCAGATTCTGACAGCCGCTTGGCTTGAATAGGTAGGTTGTCCTTTAGGCCAACTAAATAAGTTATGGTACATTGTTGTCTATTAGATCTGCTGCAGGCATTAAGCAAAGTGTCCTCAGTCAAAGGAGGCTAAAATCTGGAGTGGTGGCCTCTGGAAGGGCAACTGGAACTTCATTGTCCACTAGATCGCAAGTACAGCTTGATCTGGTTGACATTCACAACATCATATATACCAAGATGCAAACGGATACCTAGCCAAAAACAATTGGGGTCCAATGATTGCAGAATGGTATAAGGTCCATACCAAATCAGTTTGAGCATGTGATGCTGCTTGTTCAAGTGCAGTCAAACACAGCACCAACCTGAAATTGTGGAGGTACATGATGCCAGTGATGGAGTGCCTTGTATTTGACTTGAGTTTGGCAGAGTATGTCATGCACTCGAGCATGAATTTCACCAAGTTCTGAAACTGTGGAGGTACATGATGCCAGTGATGGAGTGCCTTGTACTTGACTTGAGTTTGGCGGAGTATTTCATGCACTCAAGCATGAATTTCACCAAGTTCTGAACAAATAATGAAGCATTCCCCTGCTCCTTTTGTAGATATGCAGTAATTGGGGATGAAAGAGCAACTAGAATCTCATAGGGTGCCAAGGCTAGAAGTAGCAAACTTCAAAGGTGAGTACCCTGTGGATACATGAGTAACTGTATTGTAACTATGCTGCAGAATATGCAGATAGTTCTAAGTTATCACACTATCGGTTTTGCTAATGTTATATGCGAAGAGCATGGACTAAGGTTTTGTTAACAACCTTAGTCTAACCATCAATTTGAGGGTGGAATAAGTAGAGAACATCAACAAACAGCCCAAGAACTTCCTCAAAAACTGCCAAGAGGTGTCAAGAATCTAGAAAATCTCTTGAAAAAAAAAGAATGCAACATACCCATTACCCAACAAAAACGAAATAGTCTGATACCATTTAAAAATGAATGCGTGCAGCATGACATATAGACTCATGCAACTATAAAAAACTTTTAAAATGTAAATGCAGACTGTTCCTCAATCATAGCAGCAAATAAAAGCACAAAATGCAGTTTAAACTTTAAACAACATTCAAGCATAACAGTACAACTGTAAATCAGAGCAGTGACCAGAACAGTTATCTTTGTAAATACTTACACGACCAGTTGCAAACGACAAACGTTTCACCCAACCATAGACTCTGCTGCTCCAGTTCTCTCAACAACAAGTCACTCCTGAGCTGGGGCTACGAGTCCACATGAAAAGAATGGCTCCTATGGCTGGCTACTGTCCACTCAACAACCCAATACCCAATATTTTCACAGTAAAATGATTCCTACAGCAATTCCAACCACCCAACTCTCTTCTCCATCAATCTGCACAACCAAAGGGATAGGATTTCCTTTTTTGCACTGCAGTCCCTCAGACAATCCTCATCCCCTCCAAGGCTCCAGCATACACTGCCCAGGAATCTCTCAGTTGGGGGCTCCAGGAAATCCAGTTGTAACAAGAGTGCTCACAACAACATTTACACATGCTCCCATAGGTAATTTCTCAACAAAAATTCACTTACAGGCATGATAGCCTAGTTCTTCATGCAATTCCCAACTCCAACAAGTTGTCTTCAATACACATGATGGCTGCCTCTCATTAGATGCAAGAAGACAGTTCTTCATCACATCATCCTAGCAAAGTTTGGAGCTCGGCCCTTTCGACTTGAGACAATGTTCGGATTAGTCTCTTTTCTACATTGTATCCGAGGCTTAGCCGACTCAGCCAAGGGGCGAGGTCGATATCCGTACTTGGCTTACTGCTCCTCTGAAACCGTTTCCCTCTCTAGCCCATTGGGCCAGGCTTGAGGTTGGTTTGCAGGGGTTTCAGATCTTTTAGGGTCTGTGGGCATTCAGATTGATCGCCTCCCTCCGTTTCAGTGTTCCTTGGATGCACCCGGCCATCTCCTACCGACCAAACTAGTGTTGAACAGGATCATCAGAGATGACATTTATAGGCAATTTATCCAGATCACTTGCTTTATCCACCCTGGTGGGTTACCGCCAAAGATGGCTTTTTATGCTAAGCATTTCCTGGAGCTTAGGGATGGGTTCATTGTTCGACCACAATATACATTATGACACTGGGAACATGCTCTTTGCATTCCTGTAGGCCAGTTCAGAGTGGGATCTCATAGACTTCGGGTAGAGTCAAACCACCAGATCGACTGACCAGACAAGATCTGTCGGCTATGCCCGCTACAGGAAGTCAAGACCGAGGAGCACTTCATCTTGCGTTGCCCCATTTACTATGAGATCAGGGGGCGATTTCATTGCTTAGTCAGGGGGACTCAGACCCTCATGAGCTTCTTTAGGTATCCGAACCAACAGTGTTTAGCCTTATACATACAGGAGGCCCTCAGGCTCAGAGCCCATAGTCCTCAACCTTCTACAAGACCAGACCCTATTCAGGGGATCACCTCCTTCTTCCCAGTGCTACCCTTAGGAAGGGGCACTAAGAGATAGATTGACACCAACGCAGCCCCAAACTCCAAATCAGTGCAGATTCGTGGGACCTTCCCTCATCCCACGAGATTTCAGCGACATGGCCAAACCAGATCCCCTCCCAGGAGATGGATGAGATCTCCAGACCTCATTGATGCACTACCTCTACCAATGAGTAGCGCAATGGACGATCTAGACACCCGACCAGGTCCCCCGAGACAACCGACTATACTCATCTTTCTTCATTCGACCTTGGATGGTAGGAGAGATGGATCCATTCCATGACAAACTACTCCTCTTTTGGGTCCTCTTGTCATTAGATCTTCTTCTCCTACGATACACCCCATCATCAACAGGTATCTGAGCTCGAGGCCAAGGGTTCTTCATGCCTCGAGGTAGATCTCACTTTCTACTACTCTACCTTATTACTCTTTGTTTTCTGCATCTCACCTTTTATAGGAGACCTTTTGGTACTCCTGCATTGTATTGACATCATTGTATTCCATAGTGCCTTTGACCTACTTTTGTGGTGATTAGTCAGACATTAATAAAATTATCTTATCTTATCTTATCTAGCACCCAACTCCCTTTTTCCTCTTCTACCCAATTTAAAATTAGCTCTCTCCCTCTACTCAAATTCCCTTATCTTTTTCTTCCATGCATGCTTGACTCTCACAATTCCCCAAAAAGATTGTACCCATCCCATGCTTCAAGAAACAATACCTAGGTGAGATGACTATTTCACCCACTTCTTACATGCATTCAACGATAGAACTCCTATCATGAGTGTACTTAGCCCATGCTCTCTTAACAGGTGAGATGACTTTCTCACCAACCTTTTACATGCATTCAATGATTAGATTTTAATAAGTCAAAGGGGTAAATATCCAATAACAAAATTATTTATGGAGGTGACATAGGATTCTAGGCATGTGGAGTTTCCCCTTGAACCCTCTCTTGTGGAAACATAGCCCCCCATGATGTCGTCCTTAGCCATCTACAGCCAATAATGTATTTTACTTTATTACTTTCAATGCACAATATTTACATATTACATCACTTGGCCCTAATCCATTCATCATATTTACAAATATACATTTCTAATCTGGGGATCAAAACTGGGGTGTTAAATTCCCATCCCCCTACTTTTTGCACCGTCCTCAGTGCACATCACCATACAGGTGTGTGTGTGTGTGTACGGAATTTTACATCACAATAATCAAGTGTTAAATTTCCATTCCCCTACTTTTTGCACCATCCTCAATCCACATCACCATACAGGTGTGTGTGTCCGTACAAAATTTTACATCACAATAATCAATAATTTCGTCGTTTAAGGACTCCTACAATAATTCCAACTAACAAACTCTCATTCCCCTCAACCTGCACAACCCAAGGAAGTGTACCCCCTTCTCTGCACCATAGTCCCTCAAGTTGTTCGACTTCCCTTCCAAGGCTCCAGCACAAGTCGGACATGAAGTCTCAGAGTTATAGCTCCAGAAACCCCAGCTGTCGAAAATAGAGTCTATGCATTTATATACAAATGTACATTCAAATTTCCTCGAAATTCACAAAAAGTTGCAGGTATTCTTCCCACATGGCCTCCTTGTGCTCCCATGTGGCATCTCTAGGACCACAGTAGGTCCACTAGACCTTTACCACGCCGATGGCTCAATTCCTAAGAACTTTGACTTTCCGGTCCAAGATGTGCACTGGCTCCACTTGAAAGTCCCCTTCATTCTCTACCTGGATCACATTCCAATCAATCACGTGATTAGGATCGGGCACATACTTTTTCAACAAAGACACATGAAATACATTATGAATACGCATATGTAATGTCCCTTTCCAAATAGGAGCTCCAGAGAGGAGGCTTAATGGTCTAAACCACCCCGTTAGACTATAGCCAGAGCCAAAGAGGGGTAAACAGGGTTACTAGAGGTCACTCCAATCACAGGTGTTATATTCGGAAAGTGGCATTGAGCTAAAAAGGGTTAAAAGCGCTTTTAAGTCATTATGAGCTAAA
>JZKD02S2091062.1:331399-348363 GCA_000966675.3 Picea glauca
AAAGAAGTTGCAAATATTAAATTTAACAAATTTGAAAATGGCTTCATACACATTATGAAAATAAAAGAGTTTCCCATCTTTAAAGTAGGGTTGACATTGTTCTAATAATACAAATAATTTTGAGTATAACATTTTTCCATTTTTAATTTGTAGCTTAGTTAATGTATCTTCAAAACATTATTTATATTCAATTTTGATTTTATATTTATGCAATTTTATGATTAACTTTTTGAATCTAACTACGTGACAAATGATTTATGCGATGCATTTGTTTTTAACCATATTCATGCGATGCACAAAATATTGATCTTCGTTTATCTATTTGCAAATCATAAAAAACAAATCATATTAGGCAACTTTATGTCGAATTTGGACCTCAAGAATCAATTTAGTTTCATCATTTGCAACTAACAATCCTCTAACTTGTAGAGGAAAACAAATATCAATTTGGATATTAAATTTGATCAACTTTATTGACTGAAACACTCTGCTAGGGTTTGATGCCATCAAAGTTCTAGGGTTTCTGCAAAACTCGACCTTCTTTCGCTTCTGCGTAGATCTAGCTTCCAAGGACTAAGCTTGGTTTGAAATTATGGTTGAAGAAGAGGGGGCGAGAGCCCCCTCATACCGGAATGCAATAGCTAATGAATCTACAAGGACCTCTAGATCACGTTCCCCCTTTGAATCACCGTCGCACCTCAATAGTCAGGTGTATCGGGAGGAGCTGAATAAGGGCAAGGCAATGGAGATTGAGGCCAACTCTTCTCATCCAAAAGTGGCTAAGGCATGGAAACCAGATAAATGTATTCCTCAAGCTTTACTAGATCCCATGTGTGTAGTTAGTTCAATCAGAGTAGGAGAGAAAACATAATACATGAGGGATCATGCCCTCATAGGTAAATTTCTAGGGCTATGGCCATCTGAGAAGGATCTAATTTGATGGATCAATACCTGGTGGAAACCTAAGGGTTATTATGACCTTTAGCTGGGGTCTAACGGTTTTTCACGTTGATTTTTCACAATCTAGAGGACAAGGATCAGATCTTTGAAAACAAGCCCTATTTCTTCAACTCAGTTGGGATTTATTCGAGATACTGGTCGGAGCACTTCAGTCAGGAAAAATAAGATTTTACTTATGCCCCGTCTGGATCATACTTTACTCGCTCGCTCATGAATTTTGGCTAGGATAAATCTTGGTTGGGATTGGAAATACATGGGGGATCTATGTCAAGGAAGTAGAAGCTACACATCAACGTTGTTATACATCCTATGCTCGAATATGTGTTTATATGAACATCTCCAAGCCTCTTCCAGGATCCATATGCTTGGAATATCATGACAAGGAATGGATTCAAACCATAGATTATGAGCACATTCCCTTTAGGTGCATAAAGTGTCATGAGCATTGTCATCTTTTTAGAGACAATCCACTTAATGCCCCTCCCAGCACTATAGCAACTGCCTCTGAAAAATATAAGGATGGTTTCACTCAAGCTCAAGGGAAGCGAAAACTGAATAAAAAAAATCATCCCTAACACATCCTAAGGGCCCTTCAACCAGTAATTCTTTTGAGATCCTCAATCAGATTCCAGACTCTCTGGACCCAGTTGTGACCCCTACCCAATCGAGCGAGGAAAATACCTGGGGAAAAGCCAAGGAAATCCCAAAGTCAATACTTGAGCAAATCATTCCTAATATGAATCTTGTTCCTCTGGATGAGGATCAAATCGCTGAAGAGGGAGGTGACATGGAGGTAGAATTGGATGAAATGGAACTAGCCAAGATTGATTTGGTGTGTCTTGAAGAAGCATATTGCAAGAAGGACCTATTTTCCCTACCCCTGAAATAGTTAAGAAAAGTCCACAAAGTCTATCTAAACTCCACAGCCGGAGCCACCTCCAAGTCTGGACTGGGGATTGGTATTCCTCCATACCCATGCAACAAGGCTCAAAAATCACCAAAAGAAGAAAAAAGATGAGGAAGAAAGTCTACCCAACAGTTAATACGAGAAGTAGGCAGATATATGATAAATTCTGGACAGATCCAAAAGTTCACTGAGAACTTATTTACTATTCCCCCTCCTTCTTCCTCGTGAAGGTTGTCTCATGGAATGTTAGGGGCCTTAATGGAAGGTCCAAGTAACGTATCCTTCGAAGTAGTATTATAGTAGAGAATCCAGACATTATATTACTACAGGAAACTAAATGTGCAGGAGCAGAAGCATCAAACATTTTCTCAAAGTGTTGGAAGCAGAGTGATCATGTGTATAATGACTTTCGAGGAGCATTCAGGGGGATTGATATCCTCTGGAATCTAGCTACAGTTCTCCTTTACAACTTCTATTCAAATCAATGGATTATCTTTGCTACTTATCGAGCATTTGGTTATGACAAGGAAGGAATCATCACGAATATTTACGACCTACAAACACCTTTGGAGAAAGGGGCTTTTTTTAATAGCCTGTAAGGTCTGGGTGATCTTGTTCGAGATAGGCACTAGATTTTGGGCAGTGATTTCAACATTATTTTTTCCTTGGAAGAAAAGCATGGGAGAATCTGGCGTTTGTATAATGACAACAAAGGCTTCAAGAAGGTTATTGACTCTCTTAAGTTATTTGATCTAGAGTACTTTAGTGGAATCCACACCTGTTCGAACAAGAGATCGAATTCCCAACATATAGTCTGCAAACTAGATCGCTTCCTCATATCAGAGCCTTTAATGTTGGATGGTCTTTTAATGGAATCTTACATTCTTCCAATGATGGGATCTGATTATTGGCCCATGCAACTATGGATAGACATCGTTAGCTCCCCCAAGCGCAAACCCTTATGGTTTGAAAAGTTATGGTTATCTCATCCATACTTTTAGGATAATGTTCAAAAGTGGTGGGAGGAGGTCGTTGTCCATCATGGTAATTTAATGTATTGATTTCAGCAAAAGTTGAAGAACTTCAAGCAACATATCAAGGAGTGGAACAAGAGCATCTTTGGAAGTATCTTCCAAGCTCAAAGAGACTTATAACAGAGAATGAAGGAATTCCAGTAGCAACTTATCACTTAGGGCAATACAAAACAAATACAGGCAGAAGAGAAGCATCTTAAGTAGTAGTTGGAGGACTATTATGCTCAAGAAGAAATCCTCTTACGCCATAAATATTGTGTTCAATGGTTAAAGGAAGGTGAGAAGAACTCAAAATTATTTCATCATTCCATGATCTAACATAGGCACATCAACCACATCGCTAGATTGGAAAATTATTAGGGGCAACCAATAATGGATCATGAGGGCATGGAAATGGAGTTGGCCAACTATACAAGGATCTCCTTAGAGAACCATGTCTTGATATATCTCCAACCATTAATAAAATTACATTGCATATCCCCTCCCTGATCATAATGGAACAAAACGTAGCCCTTCTTTGACCGGTCTCGATTGAGGGAGTGGATCAAGCTATCAAGGAATTACCAACAGGGAAATCCCCTGGCCCAAATGGATTTACCACAAAATGTTTTCACCATTGTTGGCACATAGTGAGGGACGAAGTCTGACAACTGATCGAGGATTCTTGTTCCACCTTGGGAGTTATCCTAACACTTAATGTGACCTTCCTTACTCTTGTTCCCAAAGAGGACCAAGTCACTCATCCGAAGAAGTTTCGACCAATTTCACTCTGCAATGTCATCTACAAGTTGATCACCAAGGTAATGGCTCTTAGGCTCAAACCTCTACTACCTTTCATTATTTCTCAAGATCAATTAGGATATGTGGAAGGGCGTCAGATTTTGGACAATGTAATCCTCGCTCATGAGGTAATGCACTCACTGAAATCTACCCAGTCCCCATGTGTGATAATTAAGCTATATCTTTCCAAATCTTTTGAAAAGCTCAGTTGGAAATATATGCAATCCCTCCTTCCGAATTTTGGTTTCAATGAAGACTGGGTTAATTGGGTCCTATAGCTAACTTCCTTTGCCTTTTTTTCTATCTTGGTAAATGGGGTCCCTTCTAGAATTTTTTCTCCATCTAGAGGTATCCATCAGGGGGATCCTCTTTCCCCCTTCCTTTTCGTCATCATGGAGGAAGGACTCAATCACTATATCAAGGCTTCTATAGTGGACGACTCCCTCTGCACGACATCCAACAACCTGTCTTTCACAACCAATTTGTGGATGATACCATGATGATGGTGTCTCCCATTGCTAGAGAATCCCTCAAAATTCATGACATTCTGAAAGATTTCAATAATGCCTCAGGTACTTCCATAAATACTAAAAAGTCTCAGATCTTTTTCTTCAATACCCCCCAAGCCACCCATGCATCTTAGGCTTCTCACTGAGTTCCCTTCCATCCAAATATCTTGGCATCCCCCTCATAGACAATGTTTGACGCAACGGTGCTTGGGAACCTCTTATTACATCTTTGGAAAAGCAACTTAGCTCTTGGAATTTTCGCTCTCTCAATTTAGCTGGGTGACTAGTGTTACTAAAATCAATGCTTCAAGTTATTACTATTTATCTTTTCTTAGCTCCAACTGCTCCAAAATATGTGCTCCAAAGCATCCGCAACATCTAGAGAAAGTTCATTTGATAGGGGACTAAAGAGGGCAAAAAATGGGCTTTGGTAGGGTGGGAAAACCTCTACAAACCCAAACTATCCAGAGGCTTGGGATTAAGGGAACCTTGCACTTTAAACAAAGTCACGAGGGATAAGATTTGGTGGTGATGGATAAAACATCCAAGAGATCTTCGGTCTAAATTATGGAGACAAAAATATACCCCTAGAATTGAAGAAGCTTAGCTAATCATATGGAACGAGCAATGCGATGATTCACTAATATGGAATGCAACATGGTTAAATCACACCCTTATCTAGGAGCATGCATGTTGGGAAATTTAAAATGGTGAGGATGCACAATTTTGGATGGATTCTTGGCAACAACTATCACAACTTCAACATTAGGAAAATTTGCAGGAGGTCTTTCAAATTATGCGCCATAACCAAGTCAACACGGTTAATGACTTTTGGAAAGAATCCTCCTCACTCCCACCCTGGAAAGAATTGAAAACCTCTCATAAAGATCTTGGTCTCCCCCCCAGAGGTGGATATAAGTCAGTGGTTGAACGAGGTGGCCCTCAGGAGAATCTAGATTCAACATGGACCAGACATTATTCGCTGGGGCCACTCTTCCAAAAGAGTATTTATGATAAAATAAGCCTATTTCCTTAAAGCTCACTTCCATGTCTTGACCAAGGAAACCATATGGCACAACATTTGGTAGGATCATTTATGGCCTAAGGTTAGCATCTTTCTCTGGCTTCTAGCGCACAACCGCATCCTCACCTGGGACAACCTCAGAAAATGGGGCTTCACAGGTCCATCCGTTTGCCCTCTTTGCCATAATAATGAGGAATCAATGGAACACCTCCTCAATCAATTTCAATTCAATTGTATTATTTGGGATCAAGTAGTTATGGCAATGTGCACTATTGATCGTCAACAAAATAGTATAGTTGTCACAATTGAACAATGGAGACTTCTAGCCTTCAAAAATCCCATTCTGAATTGTATCTAGCAATTTCTACCTGAATTTGTGGTATGACAAATATGGAAGGAATGAAACCGAAGAATTTTTCTCTTTTAGCACTTACCAACACTTGATATATGGATCGAAATGTGTGGGAATGTGCAGGAAATGGTAAGAAAGAAAAAATGGTCAGTGGAGGATATAACTTATGAGTCCAATGAAAAAGAACTCCTCCTCAAGTGGGACCTGAGCCTAAATTATAATACCTATTTAGGTCCCTCTCATCGTGCCTCTCATTCAAGACCCTCCTCATGGTAAAGGTCCCCTCTAGGATTTATCAAGCTTAATTTTGATGGGGCATCCAAAGTGTATCCCCGTCCTGCAGGCTTTGGTGTTGTTTTAAGGGATGAAAACATGGAAATTTGCAACATTCTTGTTGGCAATCTAGGATATGATTCAAACAACTCCGTGGAACTATGGGCCCTCTTTAAAGGCATTCAAGTTGTCTCCACTTATGGCTACCAGAGGGTTATAGTATAGGGTGACTCACATATTATTATCTCTTTATTATCCAAGCTCCTGAATGGATGGGATCCGAAAAAACTATCTCTGAGCTAGCGACTTCTCAACAACATTGAATATTTAAAGTCCATGGTGTTACCCCATTTTGTTCTCATCCCTTCACATGTCAGGTAGGAGGCCAACAATATTACGAACAAATTGGATCATGTTGGAGTAGACTGCCTTGAGCAAGACGTGGCATGTATTTCTAATCAAAGTCCTGCTCACCCCTATTTTATGGAATGTATTGAAATGGCATGAATAGATTCACCTCCCCCAGACGGGGTATTATTATGTCCATAATGATGATGAGACTGTAGTTTATTGGTACCACCACATAACACCCTTTTCTCCTTTTGAGGCCGACGGGTGGTGTCATGTATATCTTCGGGATTCTCCTCTGTATCCAATGACCCTCTACGAAGATTATGATGACGATTGTAGTACCACATAATGGTATAAGCGACTTAAGAAACATTCATTATTTCAGCATGTCATCAATTAATAAGCAGGACAAGTACAGGTGCACCCTTGCTATCTATATGTTTTCCATGTAGACAAAGAGTATTCCGCAAAGAGATGGTTGGATCACTCTTGTTGTCTCTAGTGTTAAATTACCCTATTCATTCTCAAGCTTCTCAAGTATTCTTATCTCCCCTGGTATCTTCTCATTCTCCGGTATGTCATGCAATAGAGGGGGGGAGGGCGGGGTTCACAGAGGTAGTGGTTTATTTCTTAGTCTTGAAGGCAGGTGTACTGAACACCCTATCTAACAGATAGTGACAATGAGGATGGGATGTGATGGGTGACACAGAGAAACAGATAGAAGAACCAAGCTAGTGTTTGAACCCGACTGACAAAATGGAAGAGCCCCGCAACAACGAGGAAGAAGCAGAGGTTTAGAACTGTAAGGTGGAATGGAAGGATTTAGCTCTGACAGGGAATTTTGTGGGTGTAAGTGAAGCTCAGCCTATGGGCTCTGCAATAGCCTTTGTTTAAATGACTATGACCCCTCCTCTGGATACTTGTGTTGGTTCATCTTCTATAGGCGTATATGGATACTCTCTTTCGCCAATGGCTACTCCCCCGCCCTTCAACATTGACAAAGAGAGTCACATTGCCTAGTTCTCCGAGGAACAAAATTGTAACTGGACCTGTTAGTGGAATATTTTTCTCCTCTATTGAAGCGACGCATGACTCAGGAGTCGCTTCGTCAACAGGTTATTATCCCAGAATTGCCATCTTAGGACAAATTCAATGCCCACTCAGACAAGCAATCTCCATGATACTCATATGCTCATCTCTTAGTTAAAGGTTCCTTTTTGTCTTGATAGTTTATGGTGTGAAATACTTATTGATGATATTGTTAAACTCTTTCAAATTTTGGCTTTTGGGTCTAACTCATGGACATTATGGTCCTGGTGCCTGGGTCAGTTTCCTTTGTTGACAGCCCAGACAGCAGGATCACTTCAATGTACTGTGATTTTGGTTAATAGAAAGTAACACACTCCAACTTAAAAAAAAACAATCCTCTAACTTAGATCCAAGACATTCCTCTATGACATATTTTAGCTAAGTTAAACAAACTGAACAACATACTTTATAAATGCCTTTTTTATTTTTTTAAATTTAGTTACAACTGATGTGAAATTATCAAATTCATTAGTTAATTGGAAAAATAAACTTTAATTTGAAATTCTCAAATTCATTAGCTAATTGGAAAAATAAACTTTGAATACTTATAAGATAATAAGGCCTTCTCATGACCTCATCTCAAATAACTTTTAGCACCAACAAATTTGAGGGATGTTAATTTCTCCACAAGATAATGGTCCTTTAGGAATCTTTTGTTGTAACTTTTGGAGTGATTTAGTTATTGTAAAGCTCTTAAGAGTCAATGGTTAATGTTTGAACTTTGAGTTAAAGATATATTTTTTATTATAATANAAAGAAGTTGCAAATATTAAATTTAACAAATTTGAAAATGGCTTCATACACATTATGAAAATAAAAGAGTTTCCCATCTTTAAAGTAGGGTTGACATTGTTCTAATAATACAAATAATTTTGAGTATAACATTTTTCCATTTTTAATTTGTAGCTTAGTTAATGTATCTTCAAAACATTATTTATATTCAATTTTGATTTTATATTTATGCAATTTTATGATTAACTTTTTGAATCTAACTACGTGACAAATGATTTATGCGATGCATTTGTTTTTAACCATATTCATGCGATGCACAAAATATTGATCTTCGTTTATCTATTTGCAAATCATAAAAAACAAATCATATTAGGCAACTTTATGTCGAATTTGGACCTCAAGAATCAATTTAGTTTCATCATTTGCAACTAACAATCCTCTAACTTGTAGAGGAAAACAAATATCAATTTGGATATTAAATTTGATCAACTTTATTGACTGAAACACTCTGCTAGGGTTTGATGCCATCAAAGTTCTAGGGTTTCTGCAAAACTCGACCTTCTTTCGCTTCTGCGTAGATCTAGCTTCCAAGGACTAAGCTTGGTTTGAAATTATGGTTGAAGAAGAGGGGGCGAGAGCCCCCTCATACCGGAATGCAATAGCTAATGAATCTACAAGGACCTCTAGATCACGTTCCCCCTTTGAATCACCGTCGCACCTCAATAGTCAGGTGTATCGGGAGGAGCTGAATAAGGGCAAGGCAATGGAGATTGAGGCCAACTCTTCTCATCCAAAAGTGGCTAAGGCATGGAAACCAGATAAATGTATTCCTCAAGCTTTACTAGATCCCATGTGTGTAGTTAGTTCAATCAGAGTAGGAGAGAAAACATAATACATGAGGGATCATGCCCTCATAGGTAAATTTCTAGGGCTATGGCCATCTGAGAAGGATCTAATTTGATGGATCAATACCTGGTGGAAACCTAAGGGTTATTATGACCTTTAGCTGGGGTCTAACGGTTTTTCACGTTGATTTTTCACAATCTAGAGGACAAGGATCAGATCTTTGAAAACAAGCCCTATTTCTTCAACTCAGTTGGGATTTATTCGAGATACTGGTCGGAGCACTTCAGTCAGGAAAAATAAGATTTTACTTATGCCCCGTCTGGATCATACTTTACTCGCTCGCTCATGAATTTTGGCTAGGATAAATCTTGGTTGGGATTGGAAATACATGGGGGATCTATGTCAAGGAAGTAGAAGCTACACATCAACGTTGTTATACATCCTATGCTCGAATATGTGTTTATATGAACATCTCCAAGCCTCTTCCAGGATCCATATGCTTGGAATATCATGACAAGGAATGGATTCAAACCATAGATTATGAGCACATTCCCTTTAGGTGCATAAAGTGTCATGAGCATTGTCATCTTTTTAGAGACAATCCACTTAATGCCCCTCCCAGCACTATAGCAACTGCCTCTGAAAAATATAAGGATGGTTTCACTCAAGCTCAAGGGAAGCGAAAACTGAATAAAAAAAATCATCCCTAACACATCCTAAGGGCCCTTCAACCAGTAATTCTTTTGAGATCCTCAATCAGATTCCAGACTCTCTGGACCCAGTTGTGACCCCTACCCAATCGAGCGAGGAAAATACCTGGGGAAAAGCCAAGGAAATCCCAAAGTCAATACTTGAGCAAATCATTCCTAATATGAATCTTGTTCCTCTGGATGAGGATCAAATCGCTGAAGAGGGAGGTGACATGGAGGTAGAATTGGATGAAATGGAACTAGCCAAGATTGATTTGGTGTGTCTTGAAGAAGCATATTGCAAGAAGGACCTATTTTCCCTACCCCTGAAATAGTTAAGAAAAGTCCACAAAGTCTATCTAAACTCCACAGCCGGAGCCACCTCCAAGTCTGGACTGGGGATTGGTATTCCTCCATACCCATGCAACAAGGCTCAAAAATCACCAAAAGAAGAAAAAAGATGAGGAAGAAAGTCTACCCAACAGTTAATACGAGAAGTAGGCAGATATATGATAAATTCTGGACAGATCCAAAAGTTCACTGAGAACTTATTTACTATTCCCCCTCCTTCTTCCTCGTGAAGGTTGTCTCATGGAATGTTAGGGGCCTTAATGGAAGGTCCAAGTAACGTATCCTTCGAAGTAGTATTATAGTAGAGAATCCAGACATTATATTACTACAGGAAACTAAATGTGCAGGAGCAGAAGCATCAAACATTTTCTCAAAGTGTTGGAAGCAGAGTGATCATGTGTATAATGACTTTCGAGGAGCATTCAGGGGGATTGATATCCTCTGGAATCTAGCTACAGTTCTCCTTTACAACTTCTATTCAAATCAATGGATTATCTTTGCTACTTATCGAGCATTTGGTTATGACAAGGAAGGAATCATCACGAATATTTACGACCTACAAACACCTTTGGAGAAAGGGGCTTTTTTTAATAGCCTGTAAGGTCTGGGTGATCTTGTTCGAGATAGGCACTAGATTTTGGGCAGTGATTTCAACATTATTTTTTCCTTGGAAGAAAAGCATGGGAGAATCTGGCGTTTGTATAATGACAACAAAGGCTTCAAGAAGGTTATTGACTCTCTTAAGTTATTTGATCTAGAGTACTTTAGTGGAATCCACACCTGTTCGAACAAGAGATCGAATTCCCAACATATAGTCTGCAAACTAGATCGCTTCCTCATATCAGAGCCTTTAATGTTGGATGGTCTTTTAATGGAATCTTACATTCTTCCAATGATGGGATCTGATTATTGGCCCATGCAACTATGGATAGACATCGTTAGCTCCCCCAAGCGCAAACCCTTATGGTTTGAAAAGTTATGGTTATCTCATCCATACTTTTAGGATAATGTTCAAAAGTGGTGGGAGGAGGTCGTTGTCCATCATGGTAATTTAATGTATTGATTTCAACAAAAGTTGAAGAACTTCAAGCAACATATCAAGGAGTGGAACAAGAGCATCTTTGGAAGTATCTTCCAAGCTCAAAGAGACTTATAACAGAGAATGAAGGAATTACAATAGTAACTTATCACTCAGGGCAATACAGAACAAATACAGGCAGAAGAGAAGCATCTTAAATAGTAGTTGGAGGACCATTATGCTCAAGAAGAAATCCTCTTACGCCATAAATATTGTGTTCAATGGTTAAAGGAAGGTGAGAAGAACTCAAAATTATTTCATCGTTCCATGATCCAACATAGGTGCATCAACCACATCACTAGACTGGAAAATGATTAGGGGCAACCAATAATGGATCATGCGGGCATGGAAATGGAGTTGGCCAACTATACAAGGATCTCCTTAGAGAACCATGTCCTGATATATCTCCAACCATTAATAAAATTACATTGCATATCCCCTCTCTGATCATAATGGAACAAAACGTAGCCCTTCTTTGACCGGTCTCGATTGAGGAAGTGGATCAAGATATCAAGGAATTACCAACAGGAAAATCCCCTGGCCCAAATGGAATTACCACAAAATGTTTTCACCATTGTTGGCACATAGTGAGGGGCGAAGTCTGACAACTGATCGAGGATTCTCGTTCCACCTTGGGAGTTATCCTAACACTTAATGTGACCTTCCTTACTCTTGTTCCCAAAGAGGAGCAAGTCACTCATCCGAAGCAGTTTCGACCAATTTCACTCTACAATGTCATCTACAAGTTGATCACCAAGGTAATGGCTCTTAGGCTCAAACCTCTACTACCTTTCATTATTTCTCAAGAATAATTAGGATATGTGGAAGGGCGTCAGATTTTGGATAGTGTAATCCTCGCTCATGAGGTAATGCACTCACTAAAATCCACCCAGTCCCCATGTGTGATAATTAAGCTATATCTTTCCAAATATTTTGATAAGCTCAGTTGGAAATATATGCAATCCCTCCTTCCGAATTTTGGTTTCAACGAAGACTGGGTTAATTGGGTCCTATAGCTAACTTCCTCTGCCTTTTTTTCTATCTTGGTAAATGGGGTCCCTTCTAGAATTTTGTCTCCATCTAGAGGTATCCATCAGGGGGATCCTCTTTCCCCCTTCCTTTTCGTCATCATGGAGGAAGGACTCAATCACTATATCAAGGCTTCTATAGTGGATGACTCCCTTTGCATGACATCCAACAACCTGTCTTTCACAACCAATTTGTGGATGATACCATGATGATGGTGTCTCCCATTGCTAGAGAATCCCCCAAAATTCGTGACATTCTAAAAGATTTCAATAATGCCTCGGGTACTTCCATAAATACTAAAAAGTCTCAGATCTTTTTCTTCAATACCCCCCAAGCCACCCAAACACATATTACCTGTATCTTAGGCTTCTCACTGAGCTCCCTTCCATCCAAATATCTTGGCATCCCCCTCATAAATAATGTTTGACGCAACGGTGCTTGGGAACCTCTTATTACATCTTTGGAAAAGCAACTTAGCTCTTGGAATTTTCGCTCTCTCAATTTAGTTGGGTGACTAGTGTTACTAAAATCAATGCTTCAAGTTATTACTATTTATCTTTTATTAGCTCCAACTGCTCCAAAATATGTGCTCCAAAGCATCTGCAACATCCAAAGAAAGTTCATTTGATAGGGGACTAAAGAGGGCAAAAAATGGGCTCTAGTAGGGTGGGAAAACCTCTACAAACCCAAACTATCCAGAGGCTTGCGATTAAGGGAACCTTGCACTTTAAACAAAGTCACGAGGGATAAGATTTGGTGGTGATGGCTAAAACATCCAAGAGATCTTCGGTCTAAATTATGGAGATGAAAATATACCCCTAGAATTGAAGAAGCTTAGCTAATCATATGGAACGAGCAATGCGATGATTCACTAATATGGAATGCATCATGGTTAAATCACACCCTTATCTAGGAGCATGCATTTTGGGAAATTTAAAATGGTGAGGATGCACAATTTTGGATGGACTCTTGGCAACAACTATCACACCTTCAACATTAGGAAAATTTGCAGGAGGTCTTTCAAATTATGCGCCATAACCAAGTCAACACGGTTAATGACTTTTGGAAAGAATCCTCCTCACTCCCACCCTGGAAAGAATTGAAAACCTCTCATAAAGATCTTGGTCTCCCCCCCAGAGGTGGATATAAGTCAGTGGTTGAACGAGGTGGCCCTCAGGAGAATCTAGATTCAACATGGACCAGACATTATTCGCTGGGGCCACTCTTCCAAAAGAGTATTTATGATAAAATAAGCCTATTTCCTTAAAGCTCACTTCCATGTCTTGACCAAGGAAACCATATGGCACAACATTTGGTAGGATCATTTATGGCCTAAGGTTAGCATCTTTCTCTGGCTTCTAGCGCACAACCGCATCCTCACCTGGGACAACCTCAGAAAATGGGGCTTCACAGGTCCATCCGTTTGCCCTCTTTGCCATAATAATGAGGAATCAATGGAACACCTCCTCAATCAATTTCAATTCAATTGTATTATTTGGGATCAAGTAGTTATGGCAATGTGCACTATTGATCGTCAACAAAATAGTATAGTTGTCACAATTGAACAATGGAGACTTCTAGCCTTCAAAAATCCCATTCTGAATTGTATCTAGCAATTTCTACCTGAATTTGTGGTATGACAAATATGGAAGGAATGAAACCGAAGAATTTTTCTCTTTTAGCACTTACCAACACTTGATATATGGATCGAAATGTGTGGGAATGTGCAGGAAATGGTAAGAAAGAAAAAATGGTCAGTGGAGGATATAACTTATGAGTCCAATGAAAAAGAACTCCTCCTCAAGTGGGACCTGAGCCTAAATTATAATACCTATTTAGGTCCCTCTCATCGTGCCTCTCATTCAAGACCCTCCTCATGGTAAAGGTCCCCTCTAGGATTTATCAAGCTTAATTTTGATGGGGCATCCAAAGTGTATCCCCGTCCTGCAGGCTTTGGTGTTGTTTTAAGGGATGAAAACATGGAAATTTGCAACATTCTTGTTGGCAATCTAGGATATGATTCAAACAACTCCGTGGAACTATGGGCCCTCTTTAAAGGCATTCAAGTTGTCTCCACTTATGGCTACCAGAGGGTTATAGTATAGGGTGACTCACATATTATTATCTCTTTATTATCCAAGCTCCTGAATGGATGGGATCCGAAAAAACTATCTCTGAGCTAGCGACTTCTCAACAACATTGAATATTTAAAGTCCATGGTGTTACCCCATTTTGTTCTCATCCCTTCACATGTCAGGTAGGAGGCCAACAATATTACGAACAAATTGGATCATGTTGGAGTAGACTGCCTTGAGCAAGACGTGGCATGTATTTCTAATCAAAGTCCTGCTCACCCCTATTTTATGGAATGTATTGAAATGGCATGAATAGATTCACCTCCCCCAGACGGGGTATTATTATGTCCATAATGATGATGAGACTGTAGTTTATTGGTACCACCACATAACACCCTTTTCTCCTTTTGAGGCCGACGGGTGGTGTCATGTATATCTTCGGGATTCTCCTCTGTATCCAATGACCCTCTACGAAGATTATGATGACGATTGTAGTACCACATAATGGTATAAGCGACTTAAGAAACATTCATTATTTCAGCATGTCATCAATTAATAAGCAGGACAAGTACAGGTGCACCCTTGCTATCTATATGTTTTCCATGTAGACAAAGAGTATTCCGCAAAGAGATGGTTGGATCACTCTTGTTGTCTCTAGTGTTAAATTACCCTATTCATTCTCAAGCTTCTCAAGTATTCTTATCTCCCCTGGTATCTTCTCATTCTCCGGTATGTCATGCAATAGAGGGGGGGAGGGCGGGGTTCACAGAGGTAGTGGTTTATTTCTTAGTCTTGAAGGCAGGTGTACTGAACACCCTATCTAACAGATAGTGACAATGAGGATGGGATGTGATGGGTGACACAGAGAAACAGATAGAAGAACCAAGCTAGTGTTTGAACCCGACTGACAAAATGGAAGAGCCCCGCAACAACGAGGAAGAAGCAGAGGTTTAGAACTGTAAGGTGGAATGGAAGGATTTAGCTCTGACAGGGAATTTTGTGGGTGTAAGTGAAGCTCAGCCTATGGGCTCTGCAATAGCCTTTGTTTAAATGACTATGACCCCTCCTCTGGATACTTGTGTTGGTTCATCTTCTATAGGCGTATATGGATACTCTCTTTCGCCAATGGCTACTCCCCCGCCCTTCAACATTGACAAAGAGAGTCACATTGCCTAGTTCTCCGAGGAACAAAATTGTAACTGGACCTGTTAGTGGAATATTTTTCTCCTCTATTGAAGCGACGCATGACTCAGGAGTCGCTTCGTCAACAGGTTATTATCCCAGAATTGCCATCTTAGGACAAATTCAATGCCCACTCAGACAAGCAATCTCCATGATACTCATATGCTCATCTCTTAGTTAAAGGTTCCTTTTTGTCTTGATAGTTTATGGTGTGAAATACTTATTGATGATATTGTTAAACTCTTTCAAATTTTGGCTTTTGGGTCTAACTCATGGACATTATGGTCCTGGTGCCTGGGTCAGTTTCCTTTGTTGACAGCCCAGACAGCAGGATCACTTCAATGTACTGTGATTTTGGTTAATAGAAAGTAACACACTCCAACTTAAAAAAAAACAATCCTCTAACTTAGATCCAAGACATTCCTCTATGACATATTTTAGCTAAGTTAAACAAACTGAACAACATACTTTATAAATGCCTTTTTTATTTTTTTAAATTTAGTTACAACTGATGTGAAATTATCAAATTCATTAGTTAATTGGAAAAATAAACTTTAATTTGAAATTCTCAAATTCATTAGCTAATTGGAAAAATAAACTTTGAATACTTATAAGATAATAAGGCCTTCTCATGACCTCATCTCAAATAACTTTTAGCACCAACAAATTTGAGGGATGTTAATTTCTCCACAAGATAATGGTCCTTTAGGAATCTTTTGTTGTAACTTTTGGAGTGATTTAGTTATTGTAAAGCTCTTAAGAGTCAATGGTTAATGTTTGAACTTTGAGTTAAAGATATATTTTTTATTATAATANTCACAGAGGTAGTGGTTTATTTCTTGGTCTCGAATGCAGGTGTACTGAACACCCTATCTAACAGATAGTGACAATGAGGATGGGATGTGATGGGTGACACAGAGAAATAGATAGAAGAACCAAGCTAGTGTTTGAACCTGACTGACAAAATTCAAGAGCCCCGCAACAATGAGGAAGAAGCAGAGGTTTGGAACTGTAAGGTGGAATGGAAGGATTTAGCTCTGACAGGGAATTCTGTGGGTGTATGTGAAGCTCAACCTATGGGCTCTGCAGTAGCCTTTGTTCAAATGAATATGACCCCTCCTTTGGATACTTGTGTTGGTTCATCTTCTATAGGTGTATATGGATACTCTCTTTCGCCAATGGCTACTCCCCCGCCCTTCAACATTGACAAAGAGAGTCACATTGCCTAGTTCTCTGAGGAACAAAATTGTAACTGGACCTGTTATTGGAATATTTTTCTCCTCTATTGAAGCGACACATGACTCAAGAGTCACTTCGTCAACATGTTATCATCCCAAAATTGCCATCTTAGGACAAATTCAATGCCCACTCAGACAAGCAATCTCCATGATGCTCATATGCTCATGTCTTAGTTAAAGGTTCCTTTTTGTCTTGATAGTTTATGGTGTGAAATACTTGTTGATGATATTGTTAAACTCTTTCAAATTTTGGCTTTTGGGTCTAACTCATGGACAATATGGTCCTGGTGCCTGGGTCAGTTTCCTTTGTTGGCAGCCCAAGCAACAAGATCACTTCGATGTACTGTGATTTTGGTTAATAAAAAGTAACACACTCCAACTTACAAAAAAAAAATCCTCTAACTTGGATCCAAGACATTCCTCTATGGCATATTTTAGCTAAGTTAAACAAACTAAACAACATAC
>JZKD02S2091062.1:349537-361248 GCA_000966675.3 Picea glauca
AATGGATCCAAGCTTGAGTGTTTGGATTCTTCTATTCTTCAATGGTTCATCACTGTATCTGGTGGTTTTGTTGGTTGATCACTAACCATTTTGTCTTGATTAATGTGGTAGTTTTGGTTGACCACTAACCATTTTTACTTGATCACATGTATTTGGTGGCAAGAAATAGAACAAGCAAGACAAGAACTTGGCGGAAAAGGCTTTAAGCCATTCTCAACACATGTATTCATTTCATGATGTCAACATATATTACATGTAATTTACCACTTATAGACCTAGATATCACTAACAACTCATTATTAGATAAGGATGACAACTCATAAGAACATGGTCTTGAACTTTGTGATTGTCTAGGGACTCATAGCGTAACAAGAATGTAGCATGAAAATAGGTGGAATTATGATAATGGTGTGAATGAGTGAATTCCCATTAAGGAAGAGAATGAAATGAAGGAGCTACATACTCCCACAACGATGGTACATTTACCATGCTTCTGATCTATGTCAATAGAATTTTCTTCGCTCACCTCTTCCTGCATTTATATTTTATCAGAAAATGATCTTTAAAGACTTGGTTAAGTTTTAAGCATGTGTTCAATTACCAATTAGGAATTAAGGAAAGAAGAAGAACTTAATGAGAGATTATAGAAGCCATCATAAAAAAATGCAAATCAGAATATAAGCACAAAGAACAACAAACCATAATAGCAAGGTTGTTAACGGAGTTCGACAAAATTGCCTACGTCTCCGGGTCTTTGTCTCAATGGATGGGGATTTCTTATTTCTCTTCAATGCTTCAAAAGTACATCAGAAAAGTGTCTAAAGGATTACAAAATGGTCTAGCTGTGTTTTTCTCTACCTCAAGAATCTAACACAACTGATGACACTTAAAAAGGTTGAGCGTAGCTCCCAGAATTGGCCTCCAAAGTTCGCTTCCCTACATAAAAATGGCTTCAAACTTCATAAACCCATCATCATTCTGCCAATATGAACCTCCTGGTCTGTCAAAAACCTCTTATTTATATAGGATTTGAGTTGGTGATCCTATCCCATCTTCCTCCCAAGATCTACCCTCAAATCGAGCTCCAGATCCCCCAAAAATGGACAAAATCTCCCAAAATTAGCATTAAAAACCCCAAAAAATCATTATATATAGTTTAAAAACTACAAATAGGAAAATATTTGGGCGCGACCCCTTTCTCCCAAGCTCCTGGTCATATGGAGTGCACCATATGTCCAAGGGCTAGGCACTGGCCCTAGTCCTCCGGTCAAGCCCCTCTACTCTGGGTCATATGGTGCCATGTGCCCTGGTCCTTACTCTCCACGCATCCCAAAACTTGGTGCTGGCCCCTGGTCGCGTGGGGTGCCAAGTGGCCTCACGCTACCCCCCTCCGTGTGGGGCTTAGCCTTAACCCCGCGCCAACTGCGATTTAAAAGCACCACTCGCCATTTGTTAAAATAAGAACCAAACACGCCCATTTGGCCAACACATGTGGTGAGTCCGTTGCTCGTCCCGGAGGTCAAGGGTTTGAATCCCTCAGAGGTGGATTTTTTTTTTTGGCCCAAGCAATATTGGAAAAATTTGGGGTTCCACATGGAACCCTTTGATTGGGCCACATGTCACCTTGTGATTGGCCCATACGGTATAGTCAACACCCAGTCGACAACCCAATCAACATGCACAATCATCTGCCACGTCACTACCATACAACCATGTGTCATGCCACATCAACGTCTATACTACCAAGTCACCTACCACGTCATCATCCATACTGCCCAATCACCCTGCCATGTCAACATACGTACTGCCCAATCACCCTGCCATGTCAACATTCATACTGCCCAATCACCCTGCCATGTCAAAATCCGTTCAACATCCGTACAACCACCTGTTGTCCATACTTCCATGTGTTAGTGTGTCATTGGGACATGTCACATACACACTTCCATGTGTCACATCCGTATAGTGCCACGTGTCACATCCATACAATGCCACGTGTCATTTTTGTACTGGTCCAACTCAACTCGAAATTGCCAAAATTGAGTGACACGTGTCACCTCCTCATGCTGCCATGTGTCCCTGTTGACATCATCATGACATCACTTGTCATACTACTGACGTCAACAATACGACCTGTTGACTTTGACCAGCTTGACTTTTTGCATGTTTGGGAA
This sequence comes from Picea glauca, assembly GCA_000966675.3. Classification (NCBI taxonomy): domain Eukaryota; kingdom Viridiplantae; phylum Streptophyta; class Pinopsida; order Pinales; family Pinaceae; genus Picea; species Picea glauca. The sequence continues at coordinate 351,712 of JZKD02S2091062.1, forward strand.
ATTGATCTGAATGCGATATCTTTCGCATACGGTGTCCATTTGTGGAAAAATTATATGGTCGAAATCAACATGACTAGCCCAACGCAATGGTGTTGGTTTCGTCTAATTCTGACAAATTTGATTTTTAGGCCTTCCTGGATCCATTTTGGATCATACCTCCCCACTAAGACTTTTTGGTCCTCCAAAAGGGTATTAACAAGTCATCAAGTGCGGGATAGGCCACCCCACTTGTCCTTTGTATTTAAACTCTATTCTGTGCACCTGTCTCATCATAATCATTTGCAAAACAACCATGACAATTGACAACATATTATTAGCCACTTGTACTCTTTCACATCTTACCGAGGCCACTACCATCCATGTTGAAAACATTAGTAGCGATAACATAATAAATATGACTGCAAATGAGCTAATATGTTTGATGTGCTTGCACAACATTAGCTTATATTGAAGCAAAGTATGATTGAACTTCCATTCTACAACCATCTCATGTTCATGCTTAATATCAATTGCTTTACTTGGCACAATTATAGGTGTGTTGCTTGCATAAGTTGCCTTCCTTAATTGTTCCATTGTTTGAAGAGATTGATTTTCTTTTATGTGATGAGCATGTACAACACATTCATTGCCTTCTTTAGTTAAGTGATATTGATTCTGTTCCCTGTAGAAGATTGTTTTGTGATCATACAAATAAGGGTTATCTAAGACCATTCCACATTCATTAAGTGGCACCACATCACATGTTACATCATCCACAAATTTTGATGAAATTGCAAACTTTAACGTGCATTGCTTTGTTATGTGCAATTTATGATTGTTGCTTATTCATTTAAATGAGTAAGGTTTATGATGTAGCTTAGTTGTCAATCCCAATTGTTTAACCACTTCCTATGAAATCAAGTTAGATTGATGTCCACTATATATCAATGTATCAATCTTAGTATGTTTCATTATCACACTTATGTGAAACAACTTACTTCTAGAATCATATCCATCAACAATTTTACCTATCAAACCAACTGCTGTGATTTTAGTCTCATCACCTGAATCATATCCAAAGTCTATTGGTCGTGTTGTTGTTGCAATTTGTTTCCTCCCTTTCCTTTCTTTGAACCATTTTGGTCTCTTCTCTGGAAGCAATTGCCATCAATGGTCATCATCGTGCCTTTCTTTCTTGCAATGCTTGCAAGAGAGTTTCTCTTCCTTTCTTGTCGCTGAATTTGCTTTCTTTCCATTCCCCTTCCATTTTTCCTCTTTCCTTGAAGACGATTCCCTTATACACCAACTCTTGTTTTCCCTACTTCAATGTATGTTGCTTGAACATAAACCTCATCAAGATTAGTAGGTCTAAACATAAATACAGTGTTACGAATATGTGTAGACAAACCTCTTATATACTTCATAAGAGTTTCTTGGGTATGTAATGGCATATTTAACATTAATGCCATCTTACGAAATTCATTAGTGTATTCTTGCACCATTTGTCCTTTTCTTAGTTTAAGACTTCGCCATTCAATTAAATCCTTATCCTTATAACCCAAAGGATAAAATTGCTTTCTAAGTGCAAAAACCAAATCTTGTCATGATGGAAATACATTACCAGCTTGTTGTGTACCATTTTGTAACTTACTCTGCCACCAGATGAGTGATGTGACTGCAAAACGAAGTGATGCCAACTTGATTTGGGTTGCCTCATCTTTGATTTGTTTCACATTGCAATAAAATTCCATCTGTCTGACCCAATTATCAAGTCTCTCAACATTGACTTCACCATCATACATGGGCAATTCAAATTTCACATCAAGCTTAAGTAAATACATATCATGTTTATGTTTATGGGAATGTTTTCTTGCGGTGGATTTTGAACATGTACTTGAAGAACAAGAAGATGGTGGAGAAGAAGGAGGTGAAGGAGGAGGTTTAGGAGGATCCGCTCCTTCTTCACTTTTGTCTTGTTTTAAAGATTCCCCTTGGAAAGGCCTCTTCCATTCCAAGTAATCCTCACATAAGACCTTTACCATCTTAGACATGGCGAATAAAGTCTCTTGCAACTCTATATTGTTATGAGATATGCCTTCTTTCGATGCCATCTTATCACTTTGAGAAGTCCTCTTTCTTGATTTAATCTTAGGATCCTCTTCTACAAGCTCACCTTCACCACGAATTAGCTTTTCCCTGGTAATCATGCAAACTCAAACAATCAACTCTCAACTTGCTCTGATACCACTTGATTCAAAAATGATCTTTAAAGACTTGGTTAAGTTTTAAGCATGTTTTCAATTACCAATTAGGAATTAAGGAAATAATAAGAACTTAATGAGATATTACAGCTTCAAGCTTTATAAAAATGGCTTCAAGCTTTATAAACTCATCATCATTCTACCAATCTGAACCTCCTGGTCTGTTGGACCTTGACCAAGTTTTGGAGATCCTTGGTCAAGTTTGACCTATTTTGGGACTTTGACAAGCTGTTGAAGGTGGAGCGCAAGTCGAAGCAGGAGATCTAAGTGCAAGTGACTGTAAGAGATTGTGTAAAAGCTTTGTGTTGTAACCTAGCTCGGGGAAGGAGGATCTGGCTGAGTGCGCGCAGATCTCCTGTCCTATGCAGAGTAGGACCTTATGGCTTTGTGCATGTAGACGATTGACATAAGATAACAAAGAAGAGAAGAGTTGGTGGACGTAGCCCCAGTTTGGGGGTGAACCACGTATATCCTGTGTTATGGCTGCTTTGTGCATCTTGATTATTGCTTTGTGCCTTTGATGTGATTCATGCTTAGTGTTATTATCTTTATGAATGTTAGAAGCATCTGATATAATAGTTTAGTGCTCGGTAATGCGAATAAATGCCAGATATGATCTGTTTATTTAGGCTAAGTGCTTACATGTGTTGAATCTTGTTGAATACTGTGTTGCGCTATAATTAGGGTTTATTTGCGCTGTAAACAAAGGCTGAATACCAATGAACTATAACTACTAAGTGCTATGTTAAGGTGTTACAATCACATATCTGTGTCCCAGCTAGGTTGCAGACATCTGAGTCCTACAACCACCCCTACCTCTACCTCGGGTGAGACTTCATCTGCTTCGCAGGTGTTGCCGAAAGGGCCACTAGTTAGGGTTTTGTTGGGGCGTTGTTGGAATGTTGAACCCTGGGTCTGCCCCTATGCCAACAATTGGTTCCGTTGTCGAGACCTGAAACTGTGATTGCTGGGAATTGAGGAAAATAAAGAAATCTATGTGCGTAGATCTGTTGCTTTAGTGCGCGGTATTCTACTTGACTGCAAGGCTCTGTGCTAAGAAAGGAGGCAGATCTGAAGAACAGAGGTAAGATTAGTGATTTTTTTTTATTAAAGAGGTAAGATCTGAAAGCTTTGTGCTTTGATAAAGGTAAGATAAGTGGAAATTTTTGTTTCGAAAGTATGGATCTAGGTATGTTTGATAAATTTTGTCCTGGTCTGAAAACTAGGGCATGGTTAGAAGAAAGAAGATTTGATATGAGTAGATCTGATAGAAATAATGAAAGCTATGTTATTCCTATGCATAGAAATAATGTTTGGACTAACAAATGGATGCAGGATCCTAGGAAGAATTTTCTGCAGGTTAGTTACTATGATCCTAGTGCGCAGTACAAGAAAGGTTGGGGATCATTTAAGAGAAAGAGAGGATTAACCCTTTGTTACACTTGTAGAAGACCATGCCATCTTGCTAAGGATTGCCTTGATAGATGACCTAGTTGTATTTGTTGTAAAGCTATGGACCATGAAGTTTTGGATTGCCCTAGAATGATTGCTAAGGTTGAAAGAATGAATATGAGACCAGAAAACCCTAAGGAAGGCCAAGAAACTAAGACCATGGTAGAACCCCATTAAGAATAAGAGACTATATTACTACGAATGAAAGAAACCCTGAATGATCACAGAGATATCAACTTATCACAGATCTTCAAAGGAAAAGAGTTTATAGAAGCAAGAATAAGAGACTTCGACATAGACTGTGTTCTAGATGAGGAAACACAGGTGAATGTCATGACAAAAAGTACTTGGGAAATTTTGGGAAGGCTTTCAATGGTTCCTTCATTAGGAGGAATATGATTCTTTAGAGGAAAACTGATAACCCTATGTGGAAGACTTAGCCAGAACTCTACGTGTGCTCATGGAACTTCGACAGAGGAAGAATTTGAGGTTGTTAAATTCGTTGAGAACAATGCCCCATTTGCTATATTATTAGGAAAACCCTGGATTGAGAGAGATCAGATCCGGAGAAAAGAAGAAGAGGCCCTAGAATAGAAAAAACAAGAATTAAAAGATTTCATGACTAGGAGAATAACACACTTGATAGAAGAACAGGAGGACAAGTCGAAGCAACTTAGGACCAGAGACTGGGTTTTCGAAGCTTAAAAAACACAAGAAGACTTGAAGAACCTATCCATACAGAAAAGTAGAGCACCTACCCTAGACATAAAATAAGTATTACCCTTGAACCCTATGGCAGAATCTCATCAGTGTGAAGTTACTATGTTGAGTATAAATAAGAATACCAAGACACAGATCACAAGGAAGAAAGCTAGAAAGCTCAGTAAGAAGAAGGCACAGTTAGAGAAATTACAGGAAGTTTCAAAGAAGACTTCGCAGAAGGAAGGTCTCCAGAATTTGAACTTTGCCGAAATATCAGAGCAACTCAGAGTGGCACTTCGCCATGGCAGAGTGATATGACCATTGAAAACATTATAACCGTTAGACTGACACCCCCGAATGATTAGAACAACAATTATGGCTAGAAAGCTCGCCATCGGGCCATTGGGACCACACCATAATGGACATAACTGCATTGATGAAGGCTTCTCACCCGTTGGAGAGATCCATTACACCACTGTCTAATTATTCCATCGACTATTTCACTGAGAATGCTTTTGCAAATTGTATCCGTGCAAACGAGAGAACTCATTGTTTCCGTGCTGTGTTTACTAAGACTCTGCCACCTATTTTATTATATTGAATGATTGTTCATCGAGCTGAGTATCCGATATCAAGCGTGTATGTCGGACGAACTCAATGCAGTTGAAAAGTTCATAGAAGAAGTATTAATCGATCTAATGGTTGAAAAAGTAATGTTCGCAGGGATTCAAGATTCATTGACGAGAGGAGTGCAAGCCTCTCTGTCGACTGCTCACGGATCTGGACCATCTCAAGCCACAACCGAGAAAAGAACCAAGCATCAAGATGACTTGGCAAATGCAAAGTTGATCCCATCTATCCTGCCCAACTACATCCCACCCCTGGCCTATGTGGTGAGTGGTGACAGTGTCCCAAGGGACTTTGATTACACCCTGGTTACTGCGTACCTCCCGAAGGGGATACGTGGACTTCAAACCCAGCTAGACAAGATCATGACATTAAATTTTAGCGACCTCAACCTAGGGGATCACAATAACCACAACATGCTCGCCCCTCACATGTACTTGACTAGGACGAAGGGGAAGAAATCGAGGATAATCCCCCAACCATGGACTATGAACCTTGCGCAATCCACTATCTTGAATGTGATGAAGATACCAAATTTTGGAAGGAACCGGGAAGTTAACACATGCGTTAAGCTCCTTTTGTCATGCTACCATGGAAAATATCTGTGGCTAGACAGATGCATCATCGTTGACCCAACGCTGATCCATAGGATCATTGGATTGAGCATGCATGGGCTAGACCCACAAGACTTCTACCTAGGGAAGGTTGCAGATCGTGCCCTGGCACAAAGGATTAAGGATACCTATGGCGATGTAGAAAAGGGGACACAAGGCTACAAGGTAGCCTCCATCCAGAATGGCATAGTGCACCCAGCCTGCCAGCTGATCACAAGGAAGCTAGTGAGAAAGAACAGACCTACACAGGTCACAGGGTTCATTGTTGACCTCGTTGGAAAAGTACTTAGTCAACCAGCTAGAATTGGATTGCTGCGAAGCTTAGGATTAGGGATATGAGTTCCACTTTAGTTGGCTCTTGATCCTCATCACATTTAAAACTTAGGAGATGCCGAAAGGTGCGACCTTCCCCGACAATGAGCCATTGGAGTCGCTCGCTGCGAAGTTCACCATGCTCTAGTATTCGAGCGATATGGGAAAATAGTGGCAGTCGAACGCAATATTTCATACCTACTATCTGTAGTTAAAGAGGGCCATTGAAACTATCTCTCGTATGACACCAAACACCCTACACTAGTTCAGGCCCCTTATGAAGTTCCGCGTAGATCGACATTTTACTTATATCACTACGCGCGCAGACGAGAGTAAAGAAGAACTTCAGTCATACTATAAGCTCACAGAAGAGGACCTAGAAGAGATAACTAAGGACTGGCCTATAGAGCTCCTTATCCCTATTGACCCCGCAGAATTGTTCGATCCCGAACTAATCGAAAGCCCGAAGGCCACTCACGAAGAACATGACACACCTGGAACCAACAGAAGGAAAAAGATAAAAGAGGTACAAAACCTGAGCAGTGCATCATAAGAAACTACTTCAGAATCAGCTGGAGGAGGAGGTAACGACGAATTAGATAAAGAAGAGAACAATGGGAAAGAAGGTCAGCAGAAGCAAGGCGAAGTAACACCGCCTAGGGATCTCGTTGATGAGACTGATCCATCTAAGAAAAGAAAGGTTTCTCCCACAAAACCTATCTCGCGGAAGAAATCAAGAGCTAGTAAGACCAAGTTGCAGACTATGCTCACGCTTGATGACTTTGACTTCATCATCGCAGTCGTATCAAACGCATCGCAAGACATTTTGCAGAGAAAAAACATGAAATAAGAGGCTATGTATGATAGAATTGAGACAGAGCTGAGAGGAGTTCAACAAGCCCTTCACTCCAATCGTGTAGTTTCCACTACGCCCCTGCCATTAGAAGAACCAGAGTCAGGAAACGAGCCTACCCAACTCCTCATAATAGCCAATGCGATCGAAGCTTGCCTTCGTCGCTCCCAAGGAGAAAAGGAACAAGCCATAGTGGCCCTGAAGCAAGCACAAGAAGCGGTGATAGAGCAACACAAGATTCCACAACAGGAGAAGGCGGCCCTCCAGTCAAAATTCGAAGAAGAGAAAGCAAAAATCCAGTGAGAGAAGGAAGAACTGCTCACCGAGTAGGTTGGAGTAAAAGAAGCAGTCAGTAGAGCACTTCGCTCTGTGATGGGCTTAGAGAAAAAGGAGGAAGACCCAGTAGAGCATCAAGTAGCGAAGCTTGGTGAAGCCATTCAACAACTTCAACAAAGAATAATAGATCTAGAGCTACAGTCAGTTACAATGTGTTAGAATATTCTCTCTGGAGAATATTCCCCTACAAAATAGGGCGTTCCTCTAAAATTCAAAGTCAGTTACACTCAATTCGACTAGTGGAAGTCACTCATGCATGGAAACCTCGGTTTTATCACCAGTAGTTGTATGTGTTTCTCTCACTTCCACATGTGTGACTTAATTAACTGTTGATTGTGTGGATCAGTTAACTAGGACTAGGTGGCAGTTCACTCCAATGTCTATTAGTGAGTGCCTAGATCTCTCTTGATCACTACTATGGCACATTAGTTACTCTTGTAGCCTATATCTATTGTAAATTATTCACTCCTTGAGTGTGGAATACGGTTGATAGAAATTATTTCATTCTTTCTTCCATTTTTTGTCTCTTCTCTTCACACCATTGCATGTTGTGTATGCTTCATTGTTAGCTAGATCTTATGTGCAGGTATCTCGGAAACTATACATGGTATTAGAGCCCACAGGCCACTAGCAAGGATTGTCGCTCTTTTGAAGGCACCGAAGACGAAACAAAGCAGCAGGAAAGATGGAACCTATGTTTTACTCACTGACAATACTTCTCACGCCTCATAACTATTTGGAGTGGAAGCCAAAGATTATGCTTCTTCTCAAAATTAGAGTTTTATACCAAATAACCATGGCAATGGAAGTAGAGCCTGATTTTGTCGATGATAAAAATGACTTTCTCAACAGACAACACATGGCTGTTGGACTTATCCGCATGTCTATTTCTCTTAAACTATATTATAATGGAGGGGAGGAATCACTCTCAACTCCTAACTAACTATGGACCAGATTGGAGGTTCTATTTGGGAATAAGGAAGATTGTGAAGATTGCATGCCAAATTTTGACAAGATAGAACCAGTAGAAAAACCACTAGAAGATCAATCCTCTCAGTTTGAAGAGCCTTCTACACATGTATCTGCAAATTTTTTTTGTTCCATTAGTCGAAGATGATGTCTACTCCATTTCAGATCTATTTTCTGAATTGCATATGGAAGATATCATCCATGCATATCAGGATCCACATGCATACACTTTTTCAAGCACCATTCATGCATCCCAGGAGCCACATGCATGCATCTCAGGAGCCAAAAAGGGGGTCACGCACTTCAAATGCAATTCTATCACTTTCTAAGCAGAATTTTAGAAACAAATTGGATATTTGAATTCCTCTTGAAAAATAATCGAATTTAAAAAAAATGATCGTCTAAAACAGAGTCCGGTAAGTGAAGTTATGGGTATTTTAAAATCAATAAATTTTCAACATTTTTCCGGAAACGACCGCACGATTTTCAAAGTTTCATCGAAACTTTATTTGGATCTCTTATTTACAATAAGAGAAGGTGGATATATGCAGAAATCTCATTGATGCATCTACTTCATCAGATCCATACAAGCATCTACCTCTTCAACAAAATTTTCATCGAGCTTAAACTTGCACATTTGCAAGGTCTCCTTGGAGTGAAGGACACAATTGCTTAGCAACTGCCCCCTTTTTTTTATTTTTATCTTTTGATGCATTGTACTTTGAGGGAGGGGGGTTTCCCATGAGGTTTTCCCTCTTTCCAAGTTTTTTCAGTGTTTCATTCTTAGATGCATTATACAATGGGTACCTAACATGGCCTTAGTTGTTGAGACCCATTCATCATTTACACCCTAACAGTGTTCAGGGGGGTGTTGGAGATATTACACACTCACCTAGAATTATTTTTCTAAGTTTGGTAGTCCAATGTCACGAACACTTCCTTAGATGAGAATATTCTCTCTAAAGAATATTCCTCTACAAAATAGGGCGTTCCTCTTTAGTTTAGAGTCAGTTACACTTAGTTAGACTAGTGGAAGTCACTCATGCGTGGAAACCTCGGTTTTATCACCAGTAGTTGCATGTGTTTCTCTCACTTCCACACATGTGACTTAGATAAATGATGATTGCATGGATAAATTAACTAAGACTAGGTGGCAGTTCACTCGAGTGTTTGTCAGTGAGTGTCTAGATCTCTCTAGATCACTACTATGGCACATTAATTACTTATGCAACCTATATCTACTGTAAATTATTCACTTTTTGAGTGTGGAATATGGTTAATAGAAATTCTTTCATTCTCTCCTCCATTTTTTGTCTCTTCTCTTCACACCATTGCATGTTGTGTATGCTTCATTGTTAGCTAGATCTTATGTGCATGTATCTCAAAATCTCATAAACTCTACAAACCCATCGAGCACTTATCCTCATTTCAA
>JZKD02S2091062.1:373517-386445 GCA_000966675.3 Picea glauca
TTTTTTTTTTTTTTTTCTCATTTATTTTTTAACATTCTTTACTCCTATTCTTCTTAGTCTCCTTATTTATATATATTTTTTCTTTTTCATGATTTTATTTTAATTCATTTTTTCCTACTTTGTATTATTCTACCTTTATGAGTTCTTCTTAATCTCTTTTTTATATTTATATTTATTTTATTTTTTTTACTATTTTATATTTCATGATTTTATTTTAATTCATTTTTTTTACTTTGTATTATTCTACTTTTTAATAATTAATTCTCCTTTTTATATTTATATTTATTTATTTTTCTTTACTATTTTATATTTCATATTTCGTGATTTTATTTTAATTCATTTTTTTTACTTTGTATTATTCTACTTTTTAATAATTGTTTTTTTTTTTTAATTCTCCTTTTTATAGTTATATTTATTTATTTTTCTTTACTATTTTATATTTCATGATTTTATTTTAATTCATTTTTTTTACTTTGTATTATTCTACTATTTAATAATTGTTTTATTTATTTATTATTATTATTATTTTTTTCATGTTATGAATTAAATATGGATGGGAAGAATAAAAATCATTCTTCCCAACCACTCACCCTCACACTAAACCCACTCACCCTCACACTAAACCCATTTGATTACTTGTAATTGAATAGTTTATTATTTTTTCCTTATTTTAATTTAATTATGGTTTTCAATTTTTTCTCCTTTATTCTATTCCATTTTTCTATCTTTTATTTATTTATTTAATTAATTAATTTTCTTCTTTCTTTTCCAAAAAAAAAAAAAAAAAGCTACAGTTCTTCTTCCTTCAATAACATATAAGTATTCTAAGTAAAGATGTTGATATTTTTTTAACTCCCTTTTAATTCCCCTGTCTTTATGCTTTTTTTCATATAAAGGATAATATTATTTGTCAATTAAAATATTGATTAGCAAAATTAAATGACTAAATGAGATTTGATTTAAAAGCCTATGTGAACTTCCACACAAGAGTATCTAGTGATTGAGTTTATCCTTAAAAAACTTATTCTTTCATATATATATTCCAAGGGGTTAATGTTATTGGGTATTTGGCTAGTTCCATGCCAACATGTGATGTGTTGGAATCCACATGAATGAGACACATTGTGTATACCGACATGCTTATTACAGGTGCCATCCATGAATGTAGAGATGCATGTCCTGGGTTTCCACACAAGGTTTTCCTTGGAAAATGTATATGTGTGTTTGTGTGAAGTCCCTTGGAGTTAACAATTGTTATTTTGGTTAGTGGTTGAGCCACCCTCCATCTAGATGTTTTAGGGATTAGGGGGGATCCCATATGATTTTTCTGGGATAATATATATGCATGCAATTATATATGTATGTACGTATATGCACCTAAGGGGTTGCCTTAACCTCTTGTCAAAAATGTTGTTGGAAATTTGGCTAGTTTTGTGTTGAAAAGTACCCAATTCAAATCTCCATGGATGAGGCACACTAGTCTAAACCAATAAATTTATTATGGATGTCATCCACAAATATGGAGAAACAACAACTTAGAACAATTGTTGTGCAATAACCCATATTCAAATTCTAGAAAGCATGCTCCTCCCTACATGCGATTTGTGAAATATGATTATTGATTAAATTAAATATCATTGATGTATATAATATTGACAATGTACTAACCATCCTTATTCTTATCCTAAATGTATTAGGGTAGATAAATTTTCTTTTCAAATTTACTATTTATTTAAAAACAATTCATATATATATATGTATATGGGTTAACTTTATTTATTTTAATATTTTTATTTAAAGAGATTTCATGCTTCTTATTTTATATTTATTGACTTTCATTTAAAAACAATTCATATATATGTATATGGGTTAACTTTATTTATTTTAATATTTTTATTTAAAGAGATTTCATGCTTCTTATTTTATATTTATTGACTTCCATTTAGTTTATTTTTACATTTTTATTTAAATAATTTTTTATATTTATTTTTAAAATATTGAAAAAAAGTTAAAGTTTTTTTTTTTTTAATATATATATACTATTGATTAAAGAAATCAAAGTAATTTTTTACTTTTCTTAAGATCTAATACACTAATTTCAATTATAAGTAAAGTATTTCATTTGAAATATATTGATTTTTTTTAAATTATAAATTTAATGGCAATATTTTTATTTGTAAAATAAATTTTAAATAATTTAACATTTAGACAATTTTTTTTTGTAAGTGAGCTGAGAATTTCTATTGATAAAGAAACAAAATATACATATAAATAGCTATACCAGCCATGCATTCGTCTGTGTTAAGAAAACCAAAGTTTGTTGGTCTTCCTAGTGAGAAACTAGGTCAACTGTTCAAACTACCAAAACTATTACTATCCTGCCTTGTCTTAACATATATGTGAAAACAATTTGAATTAAGAGTCTTGAAACTTGAAAACAAAATAACTAGTAAGTCTAAGCTAGAAAAATTATGACTTATGCAGAATGCGCTAAGCATCAAGCACTGAAACCTGGGTGGCAACTAGAGGTGGTTGTTTTGATGGTCCCCTTGAGTTGGATGGAGCATTTTTGTCTCTGGCAATTTGGAAGACCCCTCCTTGCTTCTTGACAAACCAGGGGACCATAGTGATGAGGAGGTTGGATTGTCTCTCAAATGCTTCCATCCTTTGCTTCAGAAATTGAATATCTTGCTCCAGAGGAGCTTTGCCCCGTGCAACCATGGATTTTACATGCCAATGTAGCTCAACAACTATGAAAAAATTGGTTTCTTTATTTCAGGTGCATCCTAGGTTAGGGACCAAGTCTCTCACCGACGACTCTACCTATTCATTCTCCATTCAATCCCTCTTGGCTATTACTTAATTTTCCAAAGCCTGCATAGCTTCCTTGTCTGTCGAGTCCACTCCCCCTTCATAGTTCCTCGTAGCGTTCTCTGCAGCTAAAACAACCCACATCTTCTTCTCTCAGTTTCCTCAAACTGTTGCTTGTGTGGTGTGATCTCGTCCCAATTCAAGCTAAGCACCTGGCTGGCATCGAGCACACACAATTTCCACCTTTCTTTCCTCCACAAGCAGGAAATTTCAACATCAGAGAAGAGATTCCCAAACTTCCAAATGAAAGCTCCCTCCTGTCGAACTCCGATATCTACCTTCCTCTGATTCAAATCCATGATGATGGCAAGAACGTGGTTGTCCCATTCCCCTACTTCGATTATCATCTACATCATCAATTCCATTCTCTTGAGCTAGCTCAACGTACACATCCATTGTTAACAACCTTATGTGCATTACTGAACCTACTGTTGTTAACAACCTTTGGTGCATGCATTATATGGGTTGTGTGTCCTTCATAGGTGGCGGGAGGTGGAGTTGTGGACAAGACAACTTGCATATAGACCTGAAGTCCCATCGCCCTACCATCTATCATCTCTCCTTGGCCCCGTGGGCCATGTAGCACTTGATCCAGGTAACATTTAGACAATTTTATAATAAATCTAAAAGTTATTTTCTTATCTCAATTGGTCTAAAGCCATACATGAGTTTATCATGCTTGTTGTTGATCACGTGTTTGACTCTCTTAATTCCCCTGGGACGAGGTCCCGTAATCACGGTCGACGGTTTACCCTGTTTACCATCCACGAAATATGAAAAAGTATTCGACAAATTTCCCATACTTTCTTCCACGTGAAAATTATTTTCTTTCATAATAATTAATAAAAACAACAATAACAAACTTATACAATTCAATTCTAACAACATGCAAAGACAAAAATATTAATGTAAAAAAGAAAAAATAAATAAATTATGAAAATATGTAAAGGGTTAGATGCTTCTTTACCACTCACATTCCTTGGATCTAGTATCATTTACATTGCATTAAAATAGTGTTATTTATGTCACAATAGTTATATTTATATAACTAGTGGACCAACTCAACTACTTAAATATCCAATATTAGTCTGGTCGACACAAAGATGTTATCGACCTTTCAATTGACCCGACCCACTAGCATCTTCCCAAGCCCAAAATCCTTACATTTAATGAATTATATTGCATTTACAAAACTACAACATTTATCCAATAGAGGTTACAAAATTTATTTTATACATCTAATGGGTGTGAAGTTACATCAATACAAAATTTATACATCTTAAATAAAATTGACTTGTAACGGGGTGTTTGTTCTTTGGAATACAAAGCTTAAAAATGTGTTCGATGAAAAGTAGATACAAAAGTTGGCATTCCTCTATAGCATACTTTAGCCAAGTTAAATCTTTTAAACAACATGCTAAAGCTTAAAAATGTGTTCGATGAAAAGTAGAAACAAAAGTTGGCATTCCTCTATATCATACTTTAGCCGTGTTAAATCATTTAAATAACATGCTCTATATATGCCTTTTCCTATAAAACTTTAGTTATAACTAATTTGAAATTATTCATTGTTGTGAGGTCTCCATATGGAAAGATATAGTCTTCATCTTTGACATAGGTCGCTTGAGAATTTTACTCAAAAGATGATTATGATTAAATTAATAGGTCAAATTGATGGAATACATTCATGACTATCATATGTATATGTTTTACTAGTGGTCTTGATTTGGAACATTTAAAACCAAAGTTGATGTATGATCTTCATTTATGACATTGTTTTATTTATGACATCATCTCAAATGCATTTGTCTATTGTACGTATTTATTGGTGTAAGGAGTCACTTAAAAAGTAGACAAACATAATCATTTTTTCGTTATAATTTTTTTCCAAATTTGGTACGAGTTTTGTCGGAAGTTATAGTTTTACCTAATTAATAAGAACTTTGACCATCGACCTTTTCCCTAAGAGTTTTAGTCCATTTTAAGAGGATCCAAATCATCAGAATTTCAAAAAAATGAATGAATGAAGGTGAAACTTTACCTTGCAAAAAATAAATAAACTCACAAAAAAGATTGAATTTCTTCACTTTTTAACTCATTCCATTAATGTAACTCTCTAACGAACCTTCACTTAAAAAAAATCAATAATTCAACATTCACCACTAAATAAATACCTATACAAGACAGTAACTCAAGTCATAATGCATCGCTACCCACTTACTACAAAATTATGAAAGCCCAATATTGGATATGCTTGAGATTCTTGTTCATACCATTAAACCTTTCTTTGGATAAGTGAATCCTTACCATTTCTCCAACTTGAAAAGCATGATCTTGCATATGGCAATCATGACATGCTTTGTATCTTGACTAAGATTCATGTAAAATAGTATACACTTTGTCATGAATCTTCTTAATGCCTTCCACAAATTTGAGGTCATATTGTTGATACCTTTTCCTAGTTATCTTATCATCTTGCAAAAAAAAAGGCCTATTACTAATTATCTTCTAGAAAATCCTAGTGGAGTAATTCATGGCTCCAAATAAGTCCATGAACAAAGATACCTTTTGGGTAATGGTTTCCTTATTTTTGTCAACCTCCACGATGATCTACAACCACTAATCTCCTAATCTCCCTTCCCTTCTAAGGTATTGAATTCACTATTCATAGTGCTTGTTTAGGTAATTTACATATTTGGAATAGAAAATATTATGAGATAATGTAGCATAAAAATTAGGGAAAATGATGATAATGGTATTAATGAGCGAATTCCCATTAAGGAAACAAATGAAATGATGGAGCTATATATTCCCATAATAATGGTACCTTTCCGATAATTCTTATTTATGTGCGCAGACTTTCCTTCACCCACATGTTCATGCATTTATATTTGGCTAATTCAAAGGTGATGGTGAGTTCCATTTGATAAGTAAAATAATCACCCTACTATTAACAATAGTGGTTGTTAGTTTTTTTTGTTACATTTATTATATCAACCCAGGATCTAAATGCTTACAAGATGTCGTGCATTGTTTGTGTGAGCTTCATATTCTCAATTGCCTCTGGTCATGTACACTGTGGTTTGTAAAAGGAAAATGTAATTGCAAATTAGTCTATGAAGTGGAAACTCACACCTATAAATTAGATTTATTCATACACAATTTAATCAAAGCACTCTTGCTGAATTGAAAGATATTCTATGCAGATTTTAACCTTGTACAATATTTTACTGCAAACAAATTTTCAATAAAAGAACATAAAAGATACAATGGAAGATACACACATTACCCAAAGATTTTTCCCCTCGAAACCCAAACCAGGAAAACTAGCATATTTTATATTCATTCACACCATACATTGTTTACAATACAATATACATATAGGAGCTAGCGGCAACCGAAACCCTAATCCAATGACCTAGATTAGTCAACAACCCTAATTCCTTAACCAACAATAGAAAATCATTGACAAAAAAACCATGTGCCGAAAAACTGCCCATAACTGGACACGAAAATCGAGGACCACCCAAAAATGGACACAAAAACTAAGGATTTTTTTTCGGGGGCTCTGCCCCACTCTTACCCCATATTCTAGTCGTGCAAATAATATAATGCATATCCAACATTCTCCCACTTGTTGTTTTCTTTGCATACAGGGGTTTACAAGGCTACATAGTCAACAATCTAGGGCAACAATACCCATAGATCCTCTACACCAAGAGAACTTCTCAGTGCTCACAAATTTTGTTAATGTGTTTGCAACATTCTTCAAAGTGTCCACCTTCATCAACAACACTTTCTTTTCTTCAACCATGTCTCTCACAAAGTGATATTGAACATCAATATTCTTTGTCTTTGAATGATAAGCTGGGTCCTTTGCCAAAAAAATTGCACTCTGACTGTCACAATCTATCCTTACAACTTGTTGTACCAACCCAATAACTGAACACAATCTTTGTAACCATACTACTTCCTTGATTGCATGAGTGGTTGCCATGTATTCATCTTTTGTAGTTGAAAGTGCCACTACAGACTGTCTTTTTCTCATCCAATTGATTGCTCCTCCAAATAGGTTAAACACATACCCACTTGTAGATCTCCTACGATCTAGATCTTCATCCCAATCTGCATCCACAAAGCCTTGTATGCCCAACACTTTGTCCAATCCTGGTCTTCCTTGGTAGCACAATCCATAGCTAGCATTGCCTCGCAAATACCTGAAAACCCTATTTACTGATGTTCAATGCTCCTTCTATGGTTTTGACATATACTTGCTCAAAACTCCCACTACATGTGCAATGTCTGGTCTAGTACAGACCATTGCATACATAAAACTACCAACCAAACTTGCATATGGAACAAGAGACATTTCCTCCTCCTCTTCTTGTGTCTTAGGACACTGATCCACAGATAAATTTACACCTACATGAATAAGGATCTTGAATGATTTACATTCTTTCATATTAAACCTTTGCAATATTGTCTCCACATATTATCTCTGATTTAACCAAAGTTTCTTGTTTTTCTGATCGCTTTTAATTTCCATGCCCAAAATGAAATTCGCAGCACCAAGATCCTTCATGTCAAATTTAGAGGACAACTGAGTTTTCACATCTTGGATAATCTCCTTGTTGTTTCCTATAAAAAACATGTCATCCACATACAAGACCAAATAAATCAAATGATCACCAATTAATTTGAAATACACATAGTGATCCTCTTTGCTTCTTGTGAAGCCAAGTCCCAACATATAAGCATAAAATTTTTGATACCACATTGGTGTGCTACTTATATGTTTAGTATAATGCACTCATTAATTATCAATCCGGGATTCGTAATCAATAGAGTTGCAAGACACCAGTAAGAAAGGTAATTCTAATGTCATGAGTATAGAACTATTCTAGATTTATGCATATTGGAAACAAAACAAACTAGCAAATCAAAACACACTTTGGTTGTCTTTCACAGAGGGGCTATCTACTCCATTATGGCACATGCAAATATGAGATGGATTTCTTTGACAGATAAACTTTTCTATCTGACCCGGAAAACTAACCATGCAATCACACTTCTGAAAAATGAAATCACACATCAATCATCAAGAAATAGCATGGGTAGTTCAATAGTCAATATACTGAGTATGTTGTGGTTCACACTGTGCTGGTGTAAACTTCACTAGTTCTCCTTAAAATATGTCTGACTACTGCTGCCAACATTTATGTCCATGAAAAAAAATCAACTTCATAAAAATAGAAACAGAACATATGCAAAACGGAGTAAGTAAAGATCTCCAAACAATCGTATGAATGAAATCCTAGTCTAAACTATACTGCTATCTTCTGAAAGAATTAAGATTAAGCTAATCTAACATCTATACTATTGAAATCAACTACTAACACTAATCTATAAGGATGCTGACCTTTGTTGGGCGGTGGGGCCTTGATGCTTCAACAGGTCAGCGACTGGAGTCTACAGTAAGCTTTCTTTTAATCCACACATTCCTCTTACTTAAATTTCAAAACATAGAATTAAACTATGCTAACAACTCAACTCACATTCATTCATAAATGATCAAGACCTTGAGATAAATG
The DNA here is from genome assembly GCA_000966675.3 of Picea glauca. Lineage (NCBI taxonomy): Eukaryota > Viridiplantae > Streptophyta > Pinopsida > Pinales > Pinaceae > Picea > Picea glauca. The sequence goes on from JZKD02S2091062.1 coordinate 381,980, forward strand.
TCATCCTTCTATTAAACTTCAACTCAGAATGTGTTCTACAATATGTAACACTGCTTCACATGCTGGATTATACTAACTCTCTACTACCTCCACCATCCTTGCCATGACTATTTAAACAATCTTAGTCGTGAAACACAAGGAGGTGAAATCTTTAGCAAATCAGTCAATTGTCAAATTTATATATTCGGTTACATATTTTAAGCTTCATCCTCATGACACAAAGTGTATGAGGATGAATCAATAGACAAACAAGCTTATCATAACCTTGCTAGAGCTTTAATGATTCAACAAACATCCAACAATTATCTTTAGTATGATCTGGGGCTAAACTTGGTATATTCTGCTTCGTATATCGGTACCGGATCGTGACAGGTGAGATTCGGTAAATGGTACCGGATCCGAACAGTGCAGAAGTGGTTGGTATCGGATCGCGATAGTCTGTGGCCATTGGTATTGGATCACGACATGTGAGATTCGGTACCGGATCTGAATGGAAGGTGCGCTTGGTACCAGATTCAGACAGTGACAATCTGGCACATAAGTATCAGATGGCTGAGCTGGTACAAAAAGGCTGGACTCATTTAGAGGTCAAAGGTTATACATGGCAAATTAAAACATTAGTACATGAAACATTTAGTCTCCTAGCTCAATAAACCACAAAAATGCATGAATTAATTATACTTTACCTTATGACCTCATCAATGGCTAATGTTAGTGTTCTTTGTCATTTATCCAAGCTTAGGTAAGCCAAAAAGGTATAGATGAGGAGTATAATAGGGTAGTGGGGATGTCAATTTAGAGGCTCAACATTCCCCCATGCCAAAACCATTACATGTCCTCATGCAACTGAAACAAACCCAAAATTTTCAAAATTTGAGACTCCATTCTTTACTTCTGTGGATCAATGATGTTGATGGCTGAGACTTCTGCTTTTAGCTCCCTTTTTATGACCCTAATGTATTGTAAGAGTCTTAGTACCTTCTTGAGCTTATTAGAAGTCTCTTCATGATCATCTTGAAGTTGCTGACTGGTTGCTTTCAGTTGCTCGTTTTCCTTTTTGATATACCTGTCCAATAGTTGGTATTCCTTCACTTCTTGTTTGAGTTCCTGTTTTTTTTTTTGCAGCTCCCCAATATTTTTCTTCATCTATGCTTTTGTTAAGGTTCTTGTTGACTCCATTGTTTTTGGATGGATGTATTCTCTTTCCTCCACTTCCTCCCTCATCCGACATAAAGTAATAGTGACTTGTTCCTCGATCAAACTAGGGATGTCATCCTGGACTGATAGGTCTTTAGAAGGGGAGGTAAGATCTATTGGATCTTCATGTGTATGAGGACAGAAAACTGTTTTTCCTTTCTTTGCCATGCTCCTTGCGGTTCTTTTACAAGGGCGTACTGGATCAGGTTTTACAAGGGCGTACTGGATCAGGGGTGCTCACAGGCTTCCTTTTCTTCTTTTCTATTTGTGGAATGGTTATAGGGGATTGTTCTATAGACTGTTCACTTTTATTTTCTGAGCTATTCTTCCCCTTCCTTACAGTTTTTTGTCTTATGACCCTTCTCCTCAAGTGATACTGTTGAAGTCTCCTCTACTAATTTGGTTTTACCTTTTGATTCTTGACTTTTAAAAGTCTTATTGACTGTGGAGGAGGGCCCTACTTGTTTACTAGCTTTTTCGTTTTGGCTCACTGTTCTGGATGATGATGGAGTTGCCTTATCTTTCTTGCCCTTTTTCTTTTGAGGTTCCTTATCTTTCTCTAGAGCAAGCTAGGCTTCCTCTACAGGTTTGTTTTCTGTGGGAAGGTGTTGAGTGATGAGGATTTTCCAGCTAATCCTTTGCTTCATGATTTCATGTAAAACTAACATCTTAATAAAACCTTGATGGTAAATGCTAGTCTTCTCAGTTTTGGATAGGGATTTGACACCTCTTACCATCTTGTTCAGACTCATCCATAAAAAATACGGGAAATCAATTTCAAGGCCTCCTTCAAAGTGTAATCGAAGCCTAAGATGATATATGAAGGTTACAACATACCTGCCCTCACAAGTGAGGAATCGTTGAAGACTAGCAAGCATTGGATGATATTCTTCCTTGATATAGTTCCTAGGAATCCCCTTTTTCCAATCAGGGTGCTGATGGTTTTCTTTCAAAAATCATTGGCACATTTCCTTGTTGATTCCTACTCCTTTGAAATACTTGGCTCCTTTTTTAGGTAATCCCGTGACTTCCCTTAAGGTTGCTTCATTGATTGTTAGCTGCAGATTGCCTATGTGCGCAATCTCTCCATCGCAACCCTGAATAAATGTGTGAGATACCTTCTCATGCCAGCCTATGAATTTCTCCAAAAATGGCATCCATCCTGCTCTAGCATACTTCTCTCTACACAGTTGGAACTCCTTGGTCTCTCTATAAATCTGGAAGACCGATTCATGTCTACTTACAACCATCTTTATAAATTGTGAGAAAAAAAATCGGGCTGTAGCGCAAGGATTTAGTCAGCTGATGAGGGTAAGGGTTTTCTACTGGAGATCACAGAGAGGAGTAAGCTCGGAACTGGAGAAAAGTTGATAACGGAAAAGCAACTATGGTGATGGCATCACTAATTCGAATGGTGAGTTTAAGAAAAGATGTCGCAAAGGAAAATGAAGACAAGATGAGGCTCATCTAGATGGCTTCACCACCCAGATAAGTCATTTCATTTCTGTCAGTTTAGCGTAATGATGGGGACGAAACGTTGGGTGTCGAAGAATCATTGTTATTTGGGATAGGTGATTGGACCTCTAAGCGGTGAATTTGATGTTGAATCATGGCTCATCACACAAGATAAGTTTGTGATTTGCTTAAGGATGAAGCACGTTCATGGCCCATCATTACTAGACATGCTTCATATTCACACTTTTGATGTGATTTTGCCCTCAATCATTTTCGAGCACTTATGTGATGAGAGGATTGATTAAGGTTTAGGCATATGGGTATGAGGGAGTGAAAGTTAGGTGCATGGTTTTAACACTAAGGTCATAAGATCTAGTATACATTTTGATACCTATTGTAGTTTTATAAGCAAAGGAAAATAAATAATACCATGCTACCTTTGCTTTTACCATTGTATGATCAATACCCATAGCATATGCGACTGCCTTTGTATTTGAAGCTTGTAGATTTTCAGAGTTCATCTTTTTAGGTTGGAGTTTTTTGGAAGCTTGGTATTGGAATTTCCTGTACTTCATGAAACTTCTTTATTCTGTGCTTATCTTCTTTTGTGTCTAGTTCTGCAGGGTTGTAGGGTGATCATGTTGGTTTATGAAGATGAGATGTGATTCTGAAAAAGAGATTTGAAGGAGCTCTTTGACCCTCCCCCATGCCAAGGATGTTGCATATCCTTATGCAAGAAGATCAACACTCTGTATCATAATGGAGAAAAGATGATAAGAGAAAGGAAACCAAATCAAATTCCAAAAGTACATTTATCACCTAACATATGATCACATGCCTTAAAAAATTGAAATTGCCTTTCTTTTGATGACTTATTAACAAGGGTAGCATTCATCAGTGAAAACAGGGAGGTTTTTATATTTTTACCAGAAGAACACATCCAACCTAACTTTCTTAAGAGATTTACTATCATTAGATGTTATGCATAAATTTCACAGTATAAGTAGATTAGATTCCCTAGTTAGGGCTCCACTCTTAAGAAGTTTCCTTCTTAGGTAATGTAGGCTTTAGATGTCAGACCGGTAAGGTTGACTTAGGGTAATTCTCAAATGGACATTTGCTTGCAATAATTATCTTTGTTTAGTAATTTGGAGTTGTATCTCATAAATGTTAACAATGAGCTTTGCTTGTAGTGTTCATATTTTAGATGACAAAAGTGTTTAATTTGGTACTGTTCTGTAACAACTTTGACTAGATTAGAGGTAAATTGAATTCCCCGATCAATCACAATTTCTCGAGGTACACCAAATCTAGTAAAGATGTCATTAAAAAGGAAATCCACCACTGATTGTTCACTTGCAGCTAGTAAAGCTTTTGCTTCAACCCACTTAGTCACATAGTCAGTACATACAAGTATGTACTTTTTCTTTTTAGATGCAGGGTTAATGGGCCCTACAAAATCTAATGCCCATTTCTCGAAAGGCTCAATGACTACTTGGGCTTGAAGTGGCATTTGGTTTCATGCAGTAGGCTTACCCATTCATTGACATTCATCACAATTGGATACATAGGTTTTAGCATCTTTGAAAATATGAGGCCAATAATAACCAGATTGCAGAACTTTATAAGCGGTCCTCTTGTCTGTGAAGTGTCCTCCACAAGGACCATCATGGCAGGATTGCAAAATATCATGAATTTCATCTTCCCTTACACATCTCCTGATTACCAAATCTGGTCCTGTTTTGTAGAGACAATCATTGAGCCACATGTAGTTTGCACTTAGCTGAATTACTTTCTATTTTTCTCTAGGAGAC